>OZ007570.1:25863303-25980803 GCA_963931925.1 Onchidella celtica
GGCCTTGAGTGATGTAACCTGATGACGTATTGATGCGTGATTGGTTGGTTTGTGCGAGGGCAAAGGTAACGTTTATTTCGGGAACTTTCTTTAGGAATGTTTATATATATAGACCTGTGTGAGTGGTTGGTCGGTGAGTAAGTGAGTTTCCTTTTGTGTGGCGTAGATATTTAGTTTCGCTGGTGTCTTCCTAGTAATTTATTGTTCACTATACAGTTATTAAACTTTAGTATTATTTAATCTATCGTCGGATCTCGTGTTTATTTATTTTACAGCTGTAATAGTTTCGTTTTCTAAAGGGTTGTAGTTAGATCATCTAACTCCCCCCTACTATAACGTGCTAGAACAACCTCAGCTGTTACATATTGGGGGCTCGTCCGGGATCTGACCATATTCGAGCGGACCAGATCAAAATTACTAGATTTATTTACATAGTTTATTGTAGGAATATCATCGACAAGCTATCTACAACATGTCGGAGGTTATTGGAAGGCTTAGCCAGGAAGCGGACGCTATGGAGCTCAATGGGCAGGAGAGACGGGACTACCTCCGTGAAGGCCTAGAAAGAGAAAGACAGCTGGAGGCTCAACGACAGGAGAAGGAGGCTGAACGACAGGCTCATGAGAAGGAGGCTGAACGACAAGAGAAGGAGGCTGAACGACAGCTGGAAAGGGAAAAGATGAACCACGAGTTGGAGATAGAGAGGATGCGCCAGCAACGTGGAGGCAACGACTCAGCGCAGAAGACCGACGACCACGCCAGTTCTAAGAGACCCAAGCTACCTGCATTTCAGGACAAGAAGGACGATCTGGATAGCTGGTTGCTGCGGTTTGAGAGGTTTGCCGAGACAGCTGAATGGCCCAGATCCACCTGGACGACATCACTGTCTGCCCTGCTGACCGGGAGAGCTTTGGAGTGCTTCTGCAGACTACCGATCGACGAAGCCAAGGACTACGACAAGGTCAAGGAAGCGTTGCAGAAGAGGTACAACCTGTCAGAGGACGGATACAGACTCATGTTCAGACAAGGTAAGCCTGAAGATGGAGAAGATGTTGGAATGTTTTTGACCAGGATCAAGACCTATTTAGAGAGGTGGATAAAGCTGTCAAAGACGGAGGAGACCTACGAAGGAGTGAGAGATCTGTTCGTCAGAGAGCAATTCATGGATGCCTGCCCACCAGACCTTGCAACCCATGTGAGGGAGAGGAAACCAAAGACGCTACAGGACATCGCAGATTCAGCGGAGGCGTACCTGGTAGCGAGGAACCGGACACTCAGCGGGAGCGCCAGACTGCAGAGCCGGCCAGTGCGACAGAGGCCCAACGGAGACAGAAGCCCACAGGTCTGCCATAGGTGCCAGAGGCCGGGACACAAGGCGACGGAGTGTCGTGCAAAGTTAAACGACAAAGGTGAGTTGAAATGTTACCTTTGTGGAAAGCCAGGCCACGTTCGGAGGATGTGTCCAGCCCAGAAGGATATGGGACGAGGCAAGCCGAACAAGGCGGCGGCGGCCGTAGTGATAGCGGCGGACGAGTCGTCGAGACAGGATGCGACGACGGCTGACACCAGCATCAACGTTCAAGCGGTAATGAAGGACGGGAAGCTACAGTTAGCGGTGCCTGTTACTTGCGGAGGATGCAGTGACGGAAGGACCGTGAAGAAACTGAAGTTACCAGTGATGAAGGGCTTGATTGGAAATCGAGCGGTAGATGTCCTAAGAGATACCGGCTGTGAAGGTGTAGTGGTGTGGCGAGCACTGGTGGACGACGGACAGCTCACCGGTGGGAAGAAACTTATCGCGAGGATCGATAACTCCTTGCTAGCGGCGGAGGAAGCCGTTATCGACGTGAAGACGCCTTACCTGACGGGCAAAGTGACGGCGCTGTGTCTCCCGGAGACCATCTGCGACCTAGTAGTCGGGAACGTGGACGGAGCGAAGGATCCGTACGACCCTGATACTGAGGTGATGGTAGGAGCGGTGACCACGAGGGCCCAGGAGAAGAGGAAGGACCGGTCTACGTCGCTGAAGGTGCCGAGGGCAGAACGGCACGCGGGAGTGGATAGAGAGGAACTTATCCGACTCCAAGAAGAAGACGAAGTCATTAGGAAGTTAGAGCAGAAGAAGATCCCAACTAATAGAGGCAATAAATCTGTTCATTTTGAGAAACATGGAGGAGTACTGTACCGGATCTACAAGGACCTGAGACAGGCGACGGTTATAAGGCAAGTGGTACTACCCGAGAAACTGAGAGAGTATGTACTGAGTGTAGCCCACGACTCGATCGTCGGAGGACACCTCGGCGTGAAGAAAACCAAAGACAGAGTTATGAGCAATTTTTATTGGCTTGGAATTGAAGGTGACGTCGCGAGATACTGCCGCTCATGCGACATATGCCAGAGGACGGTGAACAAAGGAGCGACCCCAAAGGTGCACCTGCAGAGTATGCCAGTAGTGGACGTACCATTTAGGCGAGTGGCCGTGGACTTAGTAGGACCTATCGACCCCCCAAGTGAAGGTGGACATCGGTATATCCTGGTGTACATAGACTACGCTACTCGTTACCCCGAAGCCACACCCTTGAAGAAGATCGACGCAGAAACGGTAGCAGAAGCCTTAGTGAACATCTACAGCCGTTTGGGTGTGCCCGAAGAGATCTTGTCGGACCAAGGGACCCAGTTTATGTCAGATGTCATGAAGGAAACGAATAGACTACTGGGAATTCGACAGTCGACCACTACAGTCTACCACCCTATGTGCAACGGGTTGGTGGAGCGATTTAACGGCACACTGAAGAAGACCTTAAGGCGACTGTGCGCAGAGCAACCCAAGCAGTGGCACAGATACATCAACCCGCTGCTCTTCGCATATCGTGAAGTTCCCCAAGAGTCGACCAAGTTTGCCCCATTCGAGTTGCTGTATGGGAGAACTGTGAGAGGACCAATGCACATCTTACGACAACTATGGACCAAGGACGTAGAGGAGCCGGAAACGAAGACCAGTTACCAGTACGTCATGGAACTACGTGAGAGGCTGGAGGACACATGGAAGTTAGCGACGGAAGAACTCTCCAAGGCTCAAGGTAGACAGAAGACCTACTACGACCGGAAGGCGCGAGAGAGGAAGTTCCGCCCCGGAGATGAAGTGTTGGTGCTACTGCCGACGAACACTAACAAGCTCCTAGTCCAATGGAAGGGACCATATAAGGTAGTCTCAGTTGTCGGTGTTAACGACTATAGAGTCAAGATGGGTGCAAAAGAAAAGACCTTGCACGCCAACCTCCTCAAGAGATACATTCCAAGGACGTCAAAAGCAGCAGCAGTGGCAATGGAACCGAGACCTATTGTGACCGAGATGTGTGGGATGGACAACAGTAGGAGAGATACCACGCCTGAACATGTCAACGCCATAAAGGACGGCGGCGGTGATAGTGCTGAGACTGTACTGGCAGAGGACGACATGATGGACAAGAGTCAACCCGTGGAGTCAGCTGGCATGACAATCATCGAGGACTGCGACCTGGAAGGCGACAACGGTGGAACGACGGAGGACCTTGCCGACCTAGGAAGCTGGGACCAGAATGAAGGCTACAGAGATGTCCAGTATGGAACGCAACTGACATCGGAACAACGTCAAGAACTCTGCGATGTGGTGAAGAATTACCAGTACGTCTTCACCAATCTCCCTGGATGCTGCCAGTTGGGTGAACATCGCATCGACCTGACGACAGAAGTACCAGTTCGTCAACGACCATACCCGGTGCCCTACGCAATGCGCGACTCATTGAAGGAGGAGCTTAGCACCATGGAACGGCTGGGCATCATTCGAAGGAGCTCATCAGCTTATGCTTCACCTATTGTTGTCGTCAAGAAGAAGGACGGATCCAACCGAGTCTGCATCGACTACAGGAGGTTAAACAAGATCACAGTATTCGACCCTCATCCGACAGCAGCGCCATTAGAAGTGTTTCAGAGTCTCTCGAGAGGAAAATTATTCTCTCGGATTGACCTGAGCAAGGGATACTGGCAAGTGAAAGTTCGAGAGCAAGACATTCCCAAGACGGCGTTCGTCACCATGGGCGAACACTATGAATTCATTCGGATGCCTTTTGGGATGATGAACTCAGGAGCCACGCTGAACAGGATCGTAAAGCCATTGATCCGTGGAATGAACAATGTGACAGCATATGTGGACGACCTGCTGATTCATACAGAGACATTCGACGAGCATGTGAAGACTCTCAAGGACTTACTGCAGAGGATGGACCAAGCTGGATTAACTGCAAGACCATCGAAGTGTCTGATTGGGACGTCTGAAGTAGACTTTGTTGGACACTTAGTGGGAGAAGGTATGATTGGCCTGTTAGAAGAGAATGTATGTAAGGTACGAGACGCACCCAGACCCACCACTAAGAAGGAAGTGAAAGCATTCTTAGGATTAGTGGGATATTACCATGAATTTATTCCTAACTTTTCAGCGATTGCATCACCATTGTCTGATTTACTTAGAAAGGGTCAGCCCAATATAGTTCAGTGGGATGAAACGCAGGAGAAAGCGTACACCTCTTTGAAGAATGTCATTAACTCCAAACCCGTGTTATGTTTGCCAGATTTTTCCAAAGAGTTTGTCTTAGCAACTGATGCATCAGATCGCGGATTAGGCGCTAGTCTTATGCAGGAACATGAGGGAAAGTTGTACCCTGTGGCATATGCTAGTCGTAAGCTATTGCCTCGTGAGACAAAATATTCAGTCTCAGAGCGCGAATGTTTAGCTATTGTTTGGGCTGTAAAAAAGTTTACTTTGTATTTGTATGGAAAGGAGTTTGTGCTCCAAACTGACCATCGGTCATTAGAGTTTTTGAACTCTGCCAAGTTTGACAGTCCAAAGTTATTACGATGGAGTTTATTTTTACAGTCTTATCGATTCAGGATTCACTACGTAAAAGGCAGAGAAAATGTCTGTGCCGATTTCCTGAGCAGGGTATTTTAAAGTAGTACACTATCAGTGAAATGCATTGTAACCCATACTTTTGCCTACTAGATGAATTTCTAGGACGGCAGTATTGTACTGTAATTGGGGACATAGTTCATCTGTGACTGAATATTGAATTGATGTCTGATAGAGAGTCATGATGTGTTAGTCACATTTTGATTTTATGCTATGTCATATTAGTTACCAATGGAACTTGGTGTAATTTTTGGAAAATGTAACCCAAATGGGGACTGCGAGCAAGCAATGTTTGTGTTATATTCCAATGTTGTAACTTGTTTTGACCTAATATGATGAAGAAAGACCCTAATCAGTGGTCGGTATGTATTGGTATTTTTGCCATTGTACGTATGAGTCATACATTTTGGAGATAACCATGTTATGTACAACAAGTTATATGCTATGATTCGTGCACGAAGCATTGTGTAAACGATGGGCCATCGTTTCACCTTATATGATTTGTAATAATATCATTGACCATTGTTTCACCACAGTGGTGGCGTTGTGTTATTTTGACCAGCAGGCCTACTATTGGGAAGCAATGACGGTATTGTATTAGTTATGGTATTAGTGATGCAAAGTACACTGCATTGTATTGTATTTGTGATGACATTCGGGAAGACACTGAAATTGTTATTAATTGTAATAGAATTAGCAACTACCTTTGTGAGATTGGGAGTGCTATAAGATTATTTCACGATAGTGCAGACGCTGTATAATGTTTTTGGAGTTGAAAGATATTCAACTAAAATTGGGGAGTTGTGTAGCATCTGCGGGCTACCCCTTGCTCTCCCCCGGTTTTGTTGTTGTGCTGGTGGCTGAGCATGTGTCCACTACTTTTTTGTGACCTTCTTTTCTAGTGAGTAGTTTTTTTCCTCGCTCGCTTGTTGTCAGGTGTTTTGACTCGTTCAGTAAATATTAGTATGTTCCCGAATATTCGATAACACTGTGGAGAAGGGTGTTTACGCCAGATTTGGCCTTGAGTGATGTAACCTGATGACGTATTGATGCGTGATTGGTTGGTTTGTGCGAGGGCAAAGGTAACGTTTATTTCGGGAACTTTCTGTAGGAATGTTTATATATATAGACCTGTGTGAGTGGTTGGTCGGTAAGTGAGTTTCCTTTTGTGTGGCGTAGATATTTAGTTTCGCTTGTGTCTTCCTAGTAATTTATTGTTCACTATACAGTTATTAAACTTTAGTATTATTTAATCTATCGTCGGATCTCGTGTTTATTTATTTTACAGCTGTAATAGTTTCGTTTTCTAAAGGGTTGTAGTTAGATCATCTAACTCCCCCCTACTATAACGTGCTAGAACAACCTCAGCTTTTACTCTCTCTTTCTCTCTCACTCTCTCCCCCTCTCTCTCTCCCTCTGTTCAACCCCCATCCACCATTTTCTCTCAGAAAACCACCAAGACATCAATAATCTATTACACAGGTCATTACTCTGACTTTCACACATCCAAGAAAGATGTTGTCCCATAATTCACCTCAGCAATGCAAAGACCAGTGAGAACGATGAAACATCCACATTACGCCAGTGTTTCCTCAACAGATAGACCATTGGGATGTTGTTCACAGCTTTGAGATTACCATGGCAACCGTACGCTTTGTATCATACTGAACTGAAAGATCCTTCAAAAGTCTCACACATGGATAGCAGTGTATGCATTTTGCCTCTGGATATCTGATCAAACAAACTAATCAGGAAATAGTAGACAAGTCCCAGAACAATGTTAATAGTGAGGACAAAAGAAAGTATTTCCCGAATGTTACAGTGCTGTTTCCTCTGAAATGTACTGTTTCCGTACTGATGCATACTGTTTCCATTGAATTATGCCCGGCATTTTTGTCAGTGCGAAAAACTTCGTTGTGAAATTTGGATATTTGTGTTAAACCGAGAACTTCATGCCTGATAATGGATAATGCAAACTGAATTCATAGAATGGAGACTTCTATTGCAGCACACCGTAGGCCTACAATGTTATAGAGAATTGCATTGTTAAAGGTGGTGTTTCTTTCCCCTGTAAGCAGTGACGTCAACACAGTATGGACAAGGCTGCAGTATCCCCACATTCTTCAATTTCCGCGGTTTCGACAGTTTTTGTAGATGTGATAGTCAGGTAAGACAAGGCACAATCTTTTGCTGGTTATCGCATACACGACAGTATTATAATATTGCGTACTGTCTGTGCCCCCCCCCCCCAAAGTCTTGTTTGCCGGAAATAATATATTGGATCCACTTCAAGGTTTGCAAGGGAGTGCAAAACGAAGAGTCGGAAACCAAATTCTGCTAAGTGCCAAGCTCATGATTTGGAGAAAAATAAAGGCTAATGTGACTTTTGTTTGTAATAACTTTTTTTCTTAAAACTGTTAGAGGTAGGCGCCTTCCAAGCATTTTGAAGTCGAAGGGCAATTGTATCATTTAAAATTCGAACCGGTTTATGCATAATGTCGCTTTGGCGATGTTATCTGAGAATTGTATGGACTGGAGTTACACATAAAAAGCGATAACCTGAAACAATAAATAGATGGAATATATTTTTCTTATAAAATTGAAAATGCAGATTTTAAATAAACATGACAAGCGTGAAATCACCCCTTCACCCAAACCCCATTATTTTCCTTCAGTTTTTTTTTTTAATTGCACAGAGCTGTTAATGGAAATACAGGTGAGAATGAATATTAAAACTCAACAAGCGGACTTGACCTAGCCGGCAATTTGTTATGTTATGTTATTATTATATTTTATATATTATATTACTATGTTGGAATAGCTAAAGATCATCAGCTGTTCCTGCGTTTATTCATTACACATACCACAATACATCGTTTTTATCTATCCAGAATGGCAGAGAAAGCAAAGTTACTGAGCAACTACTCACAGATGGAATCTGTGGTGATGGTATCTGTAGTTGTTACTCTTGTGGTTGCAACAATGCTGGTGTTGACTGTTAGACCACATTTGATTCCACCCGGTCCAAGAACGCTGCCCTGGCTAGGAAATCTGTATCTCTTGCAAAGACAAGACCTGAGATCTTTGGCGGCCAAATTACGAGAAACATACGGCGATATCTATAGGTAAGTCGTCACCTTCAAGAAGTAAGAATAAATCACCCAGAACATCAGGATATATGGCGAAACTTGAAGCATTTCTAAAAATATCACAGAAGTGATAAAGTTAACTTGGACCCAATTTGTTGTCAATACTCATGGTCCTTGTTGCTGTGTTCATATGATGTATAATTTCATCCGACTCTCTCTCTCTCTCTCTCTCTCTGTCTGCCTGTCTGTCTGTGTGTGTGTCTGTCTGTCTGTGTGTGTCTGTTTGTGTGTGTGTGTCTCTCTCTCTCTCTCTTCTCTCTCTCTCTCTCTCTCTCTCTCTCTCTCTCTCTCTCTCTCTCTCTCACTCACTCACTCTCTGTCTCTCTCACTCACTCTCTCTTTCACACCATAATGAAGAAATCGAAGTAAGAATGTTGTAGTTTGACACATCAGTTGCATTGAACACCAGTGAATTATATAAATTTTTAAAATTGAATAAACTAAAAAAGAAAGAAAGAACGATGCTCATGTGACATTTATGACAATTTAACTCAGCTTTCTTTCACTTGAAATGTGTTGGTCACACTTATAAATTTGTCAACTATGCAATCCACGGTGACTGGACATGATGTCTACTGAAATTGCTTTGGGTTTATAAGTAATGAGAATCAGTGACAATGACACGCTTTTTAGGTCTACTTTGCAGTTTGAACTGCCATAAAATTAAGTCGTGCAAGTTTTAACTTTACAAAAATCACACGGAAGCAAAATTTTACGGCCCATGCTGCACTGAATCAAGTCTGTTTTCCCCAAGTTTTGTGGATCACAGAGTTAAGCGGGACCAGGCGCACTAGTGACGTGGAAGCAAGTCTGTCTCGCTCGTTGATTCAGAGGAAGTTCAAGTGTGAGGCAAGACCGACGCAAAACGGGCTTGGCTCAGTGTGCAACAAGCATTCGGCTAACGCACACATGCCACTTGCTGTCGTATCTCAGTTTCGTGTTTCCGTTGACTCTGTAATGAACCTGAATGTCGCAAAATAATGTACTCATCTCCATTCGTTAGTCTGGGTTTCAAACAATTCAAACGTTACAGCAACACAATAATGTCGCATGTCTCAATCCTTGTCCTTGTTTGTTCTATCTCCATTTTCTGAAAAAACTGGAGATCTTTTAGTATGTAGAATAGGTAAAACAAATGCACACTCTGACACTTGTTTAAAATGGGTTGTGGCACTTATCAAGCTGTTTCACAGTCCCAAATTATTCCCATTCCTGATCATATTAATAATGGGGGCCACAAACATTTAACAACGAATTTCTCAGTTGTGCAAAAAAGTGGAGCTGGAACAAACAAGAACTGAGATCGCGATTTGTGTACCTACGCCTAATTAATGCCTGTTTTGTTTCCACCCACAGCGTGTACATTTGGAGGCAGCCAGTCATTGTGGTTAGCGGTCTGCCTTTGATCAAGGAAGTGTTCCTTGGGCATGGTGGCAATTTCTGTCACAGACCAGACAGGATAGGCAGGTATTTCTCTGATGGCAATTCAGGTAAGGCTAATTAGTTTCTCTTGAATGACTTTTAGAATTTTTTTTTTTCTTTCAGAATTTACTATTTTACTATGTAGTTTTGTCATTATATCTCTCAGGTCTGTGTCACGTTTAATAGTAGGTCAGTAAAATCAGTTGTTCTTTTAAGTGCCAGTGCATAGACATCGAGAAATTCATAACAACAAAAAAGGAAATGGGCTGGCCATATCGGAAGAATCATAGATTGTAGATGGACAAGGTGTTACGCTGAATGAAAGACTTGAAAAGGGAAAGATAACAAGATGACGCCCCGAGCGACTATAGGGAGCTGATAATTGTGCAGACAGGTAGGCGAGCATGGATACGACGGACGGCAAACAGAGAGTAATGGAGATCATTGGCGTAGGCTTACATCCTACAGTGGACGGACAATGCCTGATTAGAAATAATGTAAAAAGATGGACAAATGAATGTACGTTTCAAAGACTACCACTAGGCTTTCATTTACATATTATTAGCTATTCTTTCAATGAATTACCCAGGTATCATGAACGCGAATGATTCCATGTGGAAAACACAGCGTCGCTTCATTCTTGACACCTTACGAGAATTCAACTGGGGACATAACTCCATCGAGTGCAAAATTGTCCTGGAAATGATTCGACTAACAAGTTCATTGATTGACCTCGACGAAGTACCTTTTGACCCCACGGACGTCCTGACGTCCACAGTGGCTAATGTCATGCTGAATGTTCTTTTAGGAAAGAGATTGCACGGGGATGGTCCGGAAATGATACTTGTAATGAAAAGGTATGTCCATCTATCTATCTATCTATCTATCTATCTATCTATCTATCTATCTATCTATCAATCTATCTATCTATCTATCTTTCTATCTATCTATCTATCTATCTATCTATCTATCTATCTATCTATCTATCTATCTATCTATCTAGCTATCTATCTATCTATTTATCTGTCTATCGATTCTATTTATCAATCTATCTATCAATCTATCTATCTATCTATCTATCTATCTATCTATCTATCTATCTATCTATCTATCTATCTATCTTATATCTATCTATCTATCTATCTATATGTCTGTCTGTATGTCTGTCTGCCTGTCTGCCAGCCTCTCGCTCTCTCTCTTTCTCTCTCTCAGACTCTTTCTCACTCTCTCTGTCATTCCCTCTCTCCACCCTCACTGTCTATCTCTCTCTCTCTCTCTCTCTCTCTCTCTCTCTCTCTCTCTCTTTCTCTCTCTATCTTTCTCTTTCTCTCTGTCCTTCTCTTTCTCTCTCTCAACTACTTTTCATTACCCTCTGAAAAGCGTAACGTCTAGGATGAGCTATTCTTCTATGTAATTTAGTTTTTGAAGAAATTTTATAATGCAACCCATGAACTGATCCCTATAATGGGACTCATTCCGTTCTTCCCATTCAGCCTACAGACTGACACCATGGCCTCTGGCAGAAATGCATTTCTCAAACCTTTGTCACTGGTGACTGATTTACTGTTCGAGAACCCATTTAAGGTAAGTGTAGCGGGTTTAGTGGTACATGTATAGCTATCTAAGTGCTTGTTTGTTCTATCTCCATGTTCTGAAAACAACTGGAGATCTTTTAGTACGAAGAAATGGTATAACAAAACATAATATAAAACTCGTTCTAAATGCGTGGTGGCTCTTATCAATCGGTTCACAGTTCCGATTTAATCCAACTCGTTATCATAATACTAAAGCCGCAAATGTTTAATACTGAATTTCTCAGTTATACAAAGATTGGACTCGGAGCAGAGAAGAGCTAAGGTCTGGATATATACATGTACAACCTTAGCACAGAAAATTAACTTTCTTTTGCTTGCTTAAGTTATCCCTGCGATTAAAAAAAGGATTCTAACTTCAGAAGTCCGTGTGCCTGCTTAAAGGACAGTTTTAATAACGTTGTTAAACCCACGGAATGGTTTATGCAAAATAAGAGGGCAAGTAAAAAGTTTTCTACGTAACGTTTCTGGGTGCAAATCGTAATATTTTTCTTTTTGTAGGGATGGGGGGAATCAATTACATTAGCATGGGTGATAATTATGTAGGGCACCTCTTCATTTGCATAAATGTCTAACAGGACGTTTTGTCGGCACCGGGTGCAATGTTGTCATCATTATTCCTGCTGTAATTAATTGTTGTTATTTTTCGAAATTTTAGCATTGTTACTTTCGTCTGTCACCTCATTCAAAGGGCCAGTCCACGATCCCACCCATGGTCAGTGTATCACATATCCTGTAACGCTAATATTCTTTCATTTATCATTGCTTTCAGTTTCATCAGCTGGGTGGGAATGGTGAAGACTTGAAATCGTTTGTACGCCGTCAAATCAGAGAACGACTGGAACATTTTACTGGAGATCTCACCTGCTTTGCTGACGTGTACCTTCAGAGAATGTGCCTGGAATCAGATAATGGAGAACACTCTAAATTTGATGGTAAATGTCTTGACAGGTAGTGGAAGTCATAGCGCAGGGGTGGCCAAACCGCGGCTCGCGAGCCACATGAGGCTTTTTGACCTTCAATATGCCGTTCGTGGAATTTTGTTGGCTGAGATCTTTTAATCTGAAAACATTTGGTATATAATATATGTGTACTTTGTGATTACTGAAACTGATACAAATTAACAGTTTTAAAAAAACTGCATATATTGTTATGAGTACATAATATTATTATTCTTGCATACACGTATTTCTTAGTATTTAAGTAAAGTTTTTGTGTATGCAACAATAAAAGCGAGGGTATAAATTTTGTTGATATCTTGCGGCTCTCGAACATCTGAAGTTTATCGTATGTGGCTCTTACATTAAGCAAGTTTGGCCACCCCGTCAAAGAGTCTGTAATAAGTTTTAGGTGCGTGGCTACACTTTCGTTATGTATAAGACCAGGGCCGGATCAAGACCTTTAAAGGCCTTGAGCACTTAAAAGATGTTGATGCCCCCATATAGTGGACATGTAATTCAGAATGAAACAAACATAAACCATTGAATATTCAAATAAAGGCAAGTCTTTAATGTTTTAATTTGTTGTCGGGGCGCCATTTTGTGGACCCTGGTTCAGCTGCACTGTTGCAGTTTTTGCATCATGTGATCCATGGTAAATCCGGCAATTAAACATTTCTGTGATGCGACCCCTCCTTCTCCCCCCCCCCCCTCCCAACTTTCCTTGAGGCCCTAACCACGTACTTATTTCGCTCAATGGTTGATCCAGCCCTGTATAAGACTTGTGTAAGGAGAAAAAAAAAACAATTATTAACTTACCTAATAGATTTCAAGTAAAACCGTAAACTGTATTGAGTAATGAGTCAAATCTGTTTAGCCTCGGTTTTACGGACTATTCAGTTAAATACGGACTTCCCGCACGGATGAGACTGAACAAGTCTATCTTAGCTTGGTGTTAACTGAAAGGGCGTTCAAGTGTGAATCAGAACCGACGCAAAACCGACTAGACTCAACGCGTCATTAGCCCTAACAGCAGTGTAAGAGGACAGAGAACTTGATGAATAATTTATACCTAGGTAAATTTTTGTGGATACGTGAGCGAACAAACAACTTGATGGATTCATGCGTAGATGACCGGTTGACAACGGACGGGCGAATGCTCCCTCAATTGTGCCTATCAGATTAGTTCTGGGGAGGAGGAGGAGCAGAAATCTCTATGAGGGGGAGACAACCGGGGAAAAATTAAAAACACTAACAGTTTTGTAACAGTTGCTTCCCTTGGAATAACCCATACACCCTTCCCAATGCCGTCAACTGTTTCATTAAATTTTAATTTCAAATCAATTTTTTTCACAGCTGAGAACTTGACCCAGATTCTGACGGAGTTACTGTATGCCGGATGTAAATCGACAACACTGACACTACACTGGTTGTTGATCCATCTGTCTCACCATCAGCAGGAACAAGACATGGTACACGAAGAAATGGATGCAGTTTTAGGTAAGGGCAGTAATTTAGGTGTCATGTCCTTGCTGAGCCATGCTTTGCGCTGATTCACCTTTCACCAATAGCTATGTTTACAGTATACAGACCTCAAGGCTTCAACGGTCAAAATATGGCAAACAAGAAAAAAGAAAAAGTTGTATGTAGCAAAGCCGCGAGTGAGAAATAATACAGAACCAATACAATAAGACGGAAATGAAAAAGTAAGACAAATCAAGCTTCAATCGATTGGTTTTCAGCAGGTAAAAAATGTAACAGGACAGGAAATTGTACAAATAACATAACTGAACAAATAAAAACATTGTAGAATGTTACGCTGGTATGTATACTTAACTGGGGGTTCTAGATTAGGATACTTGGTGCAAAGTACGGCTGTTTAATATTTGGGTAATGGCTACTACTGGCTCTGTTGAGATATTTTATGGCGAAACCCAGCAGCGTAAAACATACAAGTTCTTTTCTGTCCCTTATTCCTTGCATTTAATATCCGGGCATAATGAATGGCAAGTTTGTGTCAACGGCGGTGTTTGTCCGGCTCTGTCCACTAAACATCTTAAGAATTATTGCCTCTCAGGCAAGGCCAAAAAATGATGTCCTGCTACAGTGGAACCTGTGTCAAAATCGGGTGGTTATATCAAAAAAGAACAGATACACGCAGAGTGGGAAGAACTGAGTCTGATCTTTATAATATGAACATTTTTTTAAAGTTCACTTAATAAGGATTTGCTAGCATGTCGATCTACGCTGTGTACAAGTCATCATATCCTATTGATCTTTGCCTGGGATAAAATGTATTTAATTTTTCCCGGACAGCGGCGTGTTCGGCTTGCTCTTTTCGATTGCCAACTGCCACTGTATCTTTAATATACGCAGCATGCACACGGACCCTCCGAGTTTTTCGCCCTTATCCGAGAAGACTAGGTGCTCCATCCTACCTCCCATAGGACCAGGGACAGGAGAATGTGAGAAAAATTTAAAAATTCCAACATGCCTGCACCGGCCGGGATTCGAACCCGGTACCTTCGGCATGAGAGGCGAGCACCTTGCCTCTAGTCCACTGTGTCTCCTTATCCATTAATATCCATGTCTTTGTTAACCCCAGATGGATCATTCCCCTGTTACAACGACAAGGACCGACTAGCATACCTTGATGCGACCCTACACGAGACTCAGAGGCTTGCTGACATCGCACCATTCGGCTTGATGCATTCAGCTAGGAGTGATGTTGTGATAGAAGGTTTCCAATAAGATTGTAGTCATTTTTCTTTGTCAGCTTCAAACGCGACTGTTGTTGGCATTGGTACTGCTTTGTTGCATTTTTTGGTTCTTCTTATCTGTTTTCTTGTACAGACGGGTATATCTTCTCTGATACAGTAGATGACGATGCGGATGATGGTATTTCCGTGCTATTCACATTTATTGATACCATATTTGATAAAGTCATTATTATTGCTCTTTAGGGATTCACCAGTATGAGAATGTTCCATCAAATTGAATATTTTTTCTAATTTCAGTGTCCTGAGATCTTCATTCTTTCTCTCCCCCCCCCCCCCCCCTATTCTTAGTCTTTCGTGTATCTATGTTTCATTTCTTCTTCTTAAAGTACGCTACCATCTCAAACATGGCAATATCTTGCACGTCGTTGAAAGAAGATTTACATCTTTTTTGGTCACTCTCTTTGTGTCTAAATTCTTTGCTCTGCTAACACTACAAGTGGCTTCTCTTGTTAGTTCCGGATTTAGACATACGCTGTAGTAAAATAACTACGCTACAGCCTATGACCCCACAACCCACACGGGCCTCAAAATTATTTTTGTTCACACATTTTTTTTTTCGGCTTTTAAAATGTTATGAATTCCTTACAATATGTAATTAATTAAGTAATATTTTCGGCCAATTTAACTTGCATATTTTGTATTTTGTAGTTTCACTATAAAAACCTTATTATAATATATAATAAAATGCATACTTTATTTCAGAATGATTTCAAGTTTTGGTACAGGACTTTGTGAGAACTGGTGTCATTTTTTTGACAAAGAGTTCCAGAGTTTTATGATATAGCTCTAGGTGTCACCAGTCTGAATCAAGCACTAGTTGGTTCTCATGCCAGAATGATTCTAGCGAGTCACTCTTCCATGTCTAGTAGTTTATTTTCAAAAAAACTCGTATATGAGTTGATCTTTAATAAATATACCATTACAACGCTTCCATTTGAAATTGGATTTAAACAAAACCATATCATACACTACAGTGATAGCTGTTCGAATAAACTACATCTTGCATTTGTTTCTGTCTTGCAAATAGAATTCCACACGATTCCATAGTGGTGCCTTACGTCACATCCGTTCTTCACGACCCAAACCTGTTTCTTCAACCGGAAGAATTTCGTCCTGGGAGGCTTTTATATAGTGACAGGAGCCAAAGGAAAGAAATGGGACTTATACCCTTTTTAGTTGGTAAGTTCAGGAACATTAACTGCATCCTTCGGAATTGCATACAGAGGCTCTCTTGTAATGGACAGTTAAGCATTATGTTTATTGCTACTTATTTGCTTAATAATGATACTTCAGGTATGAGGTGTTTGTGAAACCTTCAGGTTATGAATGTATGCTGTCTTAATCGATTTGAATGGAGTTTTCCTAGTTTAGTCATATGTGTTGTGAGAGAGCATCATATTATTATCATGCTGTGCAACTGATGTGCACAGGCTCTATGTAAAATCAGTAGAGAACTGATGTGATTTAGACTGAAAAATAGACAGAAAAATAAACATAAGACAAATGGGAAAACAAATATCTTGTCCTCCCACCATTTAAATGTTGTTTTTTTTCTCAGAAGAATAAAGAGCTCTGTATACTTTAATGCTTACATTATGTATGTCGCCAGAGAGTCAAACAGCAGCAAAGTAACCACTAAACCCTTGGCAATTGTCAGCAACGGTACAAATACAAAATCTAGTTTTTTAGCTCATAGCAGTCCCGTTTTGTCTTCCTTGAATTTGATAATTTTATAAGACTGCAAGTTCCACGAGGGATGTAATCTCCATTTAACTGTTGTATTGAGTGTGACATTTGATGTATACTATAATAATGATCTTGTCCAGGCATGCGCAGCTGTGTAGGAGAGTCCCTGGCGCGCATGACACTCTTCCTTCTCTCAGCGTCTATGTTGCAGCACTTCCGGTTTGTGGTGTCAGACAACACGTCGTCATCACTTCCCACAGATCCACGAAAAGTCCAGCTCCGGGCACTGCGGCGCCCTCTCACCTAGATCTAGAGCTTCAATAACAACAATTTAGTCAAATGATTATTTGGACCAATGTTTAACGCAATTGTAAGGACTGCATTCAAGTTCAAATACTTAAATTCCTGTCAGGTCAAAACTGGGCAAGAAGAAAAGGTTGTTTGTTGCGAAACCCTGCGTGAGAAATAAAACCCAAACAATACAAAGCAAACTAAAGAGAAGACAGAAAATACACAAAATTTTCTGTCTTTTGTTTCGCAACATACAACCTTTTCTTTTTGCCCAGTTTTGACTTGGCTTATAGCCCTGCTGCGACCCCACAGTTTTTCTGTGGTTTTTATGATATTTCCTGAAATACTTAAATTCCTGTATTAAAATTTAATAAGAATAATTAATCTAAGGTGTGAACGAATTAGAGAGGGAATATCAACACATATTAAAGTGCATCGCTGTTGTTCTTTTCTTAACTGTTCTGGTTGTCTTTTTTCTCATTCAAAGTTTAGTTTGCCAATGTTCTCACTGCAAAAAATTATCTAATGAATGTCACATCTTCTTGTCCAACATGTCGCCATTTACCGCGCCTGCCTCTTCCTCGCTCTCTCTTCCCCCACCCCCACCCCTCTCTCTCTCTCTCTCTCTCTCTCTCTCTCTCTCTCTCTCTCTCTCTCTCTCTCTCTCTCTCTTTCTCTTTCTCTCTCTCTCTCTCTCTCTCTCTCTCCGTCTTTCTCTTTTCTCTCTCTCTTTCTGTCTGGGCCCGAGCACGTTCCAAAATGTTCAATTTATGCTACATGCAATTTGAAAGCTTTTCTTTTCGTTAAACATGCATTTCTCTGTACCGCTGGAACAATTTGGGCGCATCAGACCACTTGCAATGCTTAAACAACCCACAACTGTAGTTCATTTTTTTTTTAATTCAATGGTATATTAGTGACAGACAGCAGAAATAACATGATTGTGTTACCGTGTGTGGTTGTTAGTTCGACAAGTTGCCTATTGCATATCGTTTATACGGAATCCAGGGAACAAGCAATTCTTTACATAAAGTGCCACATAAATTGCTTAGTTCTAAGCTGCTGAAAATGCCCAGTTTTGAGGGTGACGATAATGTATCATTTATAATGCGTGTGAAAAACAAAGACGTATAATATATGTGTTTGAGGTTGGGAAGGGGGGGAGGGGGTGGGTGCAATCATATGCACACACACAAAAGTTCATCGGAATACTAAACAGAGAGAGAAAGCAATTTATTCCTTCTATTTTGTTATAATACCCAGACAAGGTGAAATTCCTGTACATAAGACATGTTTATAAATGGTACAACCTGAATCACAACACGAAATAAATGTACATTTTGAGCTCACTGGAACAAATCGAAAGTAATAAGCATACACCGTTTGATAATTTACTTTTTAATCACGGAATGAATAACTAATAATAATGTTATGAAGAAATAAGTGACCAATGGTTGGAAATAACTAAATTAAACTTAAGCGCTGAATTTAGGAGTCTTTTGAACTTTAAAAACCCAAACTGTTATGAAATGCTCAAAAAAAACAAAACTGGAGACCACTTTAAAATAATTATGTTTAAGATTAAAATAAGTTGTATAAGGCTACCTAACAATTACAAGTCTGAGTTTTCGAGGACTCCGGCCTACACGCGTTAAGTTGTAATAATAACTGTACGCCCCAGGATTTCATGTACTAAGTCAAGTTTTGTCGGAAACATGATAGTTACATAAGCAGTGTTATTAAGCAATGTTCCTTTTGAAAGAAAAAAATAAAACTTAGACTGAGATTGATTTAGTCCACTCGAAACTTTGAACATCATCTTCGTGATTAGTATGTACGTATACCCTAGTAATGACGTCCCAAATGGTGGGACAAACAAATCCAGAGAAGCAGTGAATTAATCAGAGTTAAAATCCATATGTGTTTCTTATTTACATGTACATCGTCATGCTGTTGTGGAACATCAGCATCGAAAAACGCAGCAGAAAATAGAAAATACAACAACACAAGACGTCTAGAAGACACATGGACCAAAGGCCACAGACAACGAGGTGTCTTTTCTTTGTTTTCAAATGTCTTATGAATTTTGCCACGCGGAACACAGACAGTCAGTTCTGTACAGAGCCATGCAGTCATACATACATTCAACAAAATTTGATCTTAAAACATTAAACGAACTGAATTCACAATCATCTCTTGATCTTTTCCAATCAAAACAAAATCAAGTTACAAAATAATTTCAAATACAGATCTAGTACATTCTGATCCAGCCAGAAAAGTCAGCAAAATGTTTATGTTTGAGACGTAACACAGCAAACTGTTAAACAGGCACACGTCGGAAAAACGGCATCTTCAACTCTGACATCATATAGTCATACTCATTGTGTCTTTCCTCAAACAACAGAACTGTTTCTCTGTAAATTATAAATGTATAGTGTGCCATTTTAAAATGAGCGGGGAGAGCCACATTAGGTTTCTGGAAAGCTGTTTGTTGGATTCATTTCAAATATTGCATAGGCTCGCACTCCACGCTGAACTTTATAGAGCCGATTTCTTATTGTTAAACTGTAGTCAGATTCTATGTTTGCCTCTTTGCGATTTATAAAAAAAAAATTATTAGACAAAATTGGGTAAAAAAAAAAAAAACAACCCAAAAAAAAACTATAATACTAAACAATGTGATACATGCAGTGTAGTGTGAAATATGAGCCTAAACAACTATGCCGTCTGAAATAACCCAGCTAACAGTTTTAGAAAAAAATCAATTTTGACTCCACTCATTCTAAAAAAGACTCACTATACAATACTATACAAGTGCATTCTGCACCCTGCCCTGGCTCACTTTCGCCCGAGGGTAAATATCAAACAACATTCCATAATAGTTCGGTAATTGTCTTCAGCCGCCTTTTCATTGACAGTTCTAATGTTCCCTACATCACATGATCACATTGTGCTTTCGGCAAATACGAAATATATTTATTTGAATTTTGACTTTATAATGCTCTTGAATCAAAGTGAGCACGACATCTATGCACGCGTTGGTACTGACATTTACCAAAAGATGAAACTATGGGAAACTTAGAACTCAGTGCACAAATCTTCAATTTACCCTGGTTTAAGAATGGAATCTTCCACCCCAAATCAACGTTCCTTATAAACTGCAGCCAGTAAATCATTAGATGTCTACACGTTTAAAGTTCTAATATTTAACTGGAACGTCCTCGGGCAAATTAACTATTTTATCATTACGTCGGAAGTTGTTTGCCGTTTCTCCTCCTTCCGTGCACTATTTGAAGGGGTTTTCCCCATATCGACATCAGTGTCATAATCAAGAAGACATAATTGCTGGAAAGTGTAGAAAATTAAAATATGCCCACTGATAAAAGAGTGATCTACTTCAGCTTTAATTGCTATTCAGAAAACTGACTTCGATTTTCTTTTCTTTGATTCAAAATAGTAGAATGAGAGAAACGACATGAAATAATTGGTTTATGTTTTTCTCGCGGGAGCTAGACTTTTCTTCTATTGATAGATTCGAAGGTCCTGTGTATACTCCAATGGTTATCTTAGTTTTCAAATTATTTTCTATTCGTGTTGCACAAAGGGAGCTGTGCGCTATGTGAACATTTACTGAATTTTAATGTTTCCGTGAATGTAGTCATATAATTTAAAAATACACTGAAAAAACAATATCGCACCGGCAGTTGTCATTTACTTGAAAAAAAAAAAAAATGTATACATTAGAATTTAAAGAGATGCTCCAGCAGACTTTTTCCAATTACATAGTAAGACACAATGTCATAATGTCCATTCACGTATTAAGCAGGCTTATTTCACTTAAATCCTGCATTCATCAAACAATGAAACATACAAAATTGTTCTGTGTACATCCAATGGAGATTTAGCTGATCCTTACAGACTACCCCAAACGGCAGTGGACATTCAAAAGGCAAACATTATTCGATTAATAACTTATACATTCAGTGCTTAAGCATTGTGTATTATGCGCCAGCTTTTATTTAGTGCTAGCATTTTCCCAGTTTTAAATATCGAAGTAATCTTTGCATTAAATGCAATACGACACTATACTTCTTTTTGTCAACTGGTTGTCCACAATGATACATTTGATAATGATTGTGTTCTCGTTCATACATTGTTAAAGATACCGTAAACCAATATATAGACAGCATGTTGTCCAGCTGTATTTTATGTATTCTTTAGCTGTACCTTTTGTTTAGTTCATGGTTATTAAACAGTCAAATAATTATCAAACAACCACCTGTCAGTATAGTGCTGTTTAGGATTAGCAAGGTAACAATATGGCAGGTTTTATCGGTAATGCCCGTTTTTTTTCAAATTTTAAACGGTTTCACATCCAGCTCCTTGAAGAATGGTGGTGTATCCAGTTTGAGTAGCATGTCATGAAACACCTCTAACACGGCAATCAGCAATGTATTTTATAACCGTGCACGTCATTAGGTATCGCTATCACTTTGCGACCACGAACGTATTGGCGATGCACGGCTGTACAGAAGGCAGAGCGAATTAAACATCGTGATTTCAAATGATTTCACTGAATAACCCAGCATAATATCACGTTTCTAGATGTGTGTATACATAAAGAAGTCGCTGGTTACCTAACAACAGGGGTGTGATTGGCGTCATATTCACACACTGTTGATCCCGTTGTCATAGGAACGCGTCCATTGACCTGATGGGCGTAACTCTTTCTCGGTTTTTCAGCCTTCTTCAGGGCTGCTACCGTCTTTTTATGCTGAGAGAGGTAATTACCATCCTTCTCAGCAGCAGCAGGGTTTTTGATGACGTAATTTTCCAGATCATGCCTCACCTTCAAGGAAGGTCTACTATGATGTCCTGGTTCTGATCTGTGGTCGTGCTTCAAGCAAGGCTTCAGACAAGGCTCAGAATCGGGATGAAGTCTGAATGAAGATCTGCTGCCTGGCACCTCCTCTGAGTCAATATTAGACCTGCTGGTCTTCAAGCAAGGCTTGGGTTGGACGTCTCTCTGCGCAAACTCCTTGCTGATTAGGGCTCTGTTTCTGGTAGGGCTGGAAGGCACCTCGGCACTGATGCCTGAGACGGAAGAGTTCTCAACTCCTACATCAACACAGCCAACATCGTCCTCTTCCATCATAGCACTGCGTCTGGCGCCGTTCAGTGGAATGGTTTCATAGTTGGAAACTTTCTCACCGGGTTCCTGCCTGGGAAATAGAATAAAGATACTATGTACTTTTTGTTGTCGTTGATGAAATATTATTTTTTTAAAAACACAGAACATCTGTGGGGTGGCAGCAGCAAGGCTTGAAGCAAAGTCAAAATTTGGCAAAAAGAAAAAGTTGTCTGTAGCAAAGCTTCGCGTAAGAAATAGTACAGAAACGATACGATAAAAATCAAAGGAAAAGGGAAGACAAATCAAGCTTTCGACCGATTGATCTTCATCAGGACAAAATGTAACAGGACAGAACATTGAACCAATAAAACAATTGAACAAATTAATAAAAAATGGTAAAATGTTTAATCGATGCGAGTACTTTGCCGCCAGTCCAGACTTGGAGTTTCTGAAGATGGAGGCTGGAAGTGCAGACTTCTAGGTTTTCCTACGTACAACTTTTACTTTCTGACATATTTTGACTTTCTGTTATTCTTGTCGTTGTTGTTGTTGTTGTTGGAATTAAAAGTGGTGGATATTAAAATTTCTGCATTGTAATAAAAATCTCAAATTTGTGGTCCCCTCACCCCCGAAAAAAAAAAAAAACTTGATCAGGAACTTTACCAATGGCAGATTTAGAAAAAAAAAATCATAAAATAACAAAAAGACATAGCTCTATTTGTCTTAAGACAGAGAGAATTGATTATTCGATGACTAAAGTAATGCAAGCCACAGTGCAGCGCTGTGCATTGTTCTTAAAGATACGTAGGGAATTGTGTCAAACATATTTGCATAGACAAATCGCGAATCTCAAAGGCACGTTCGTCAAGTGTTTAGATACTCACTGCTATTAGGTTCAACAAATTCAGTACACATTAATTTATGCATGTCCACACTTATACAATAATATCAAAGTAAATAGACAAGAGCCGTCTTAACTCATGGGCACACTGGGCATTTGCCTAGGGGCC
This sequence comes from Onchidella celtica, assembly GCA_963931925.1. Taxonomy (NCBI): domain Eukaryota; kingdom Metazoa; phylum Mollusca; class Gastropoda; order Systellommatophora; family Onchidiidae; genus Onchidella; species Onchidella celtica. The sequence goes on from OZ007570.1 coordinate 25,886,248, forward strand.
GCAAGGGTTTAGGGGGCCCTATGCATGCAAATTTACATTGGTTTTTGGTACGGGGATCGCAGCCTACTGCTTTGCTCAGGGGGTCACAATGATGTTAAGACGGCCCTGAAATAGACTGCAGTCCGTGGTATGCTTGAAACATCAAGGTTTGAAGCAATTGTTATGTCTCTAAATGAATGCGCACAAGAAAACCCAGAATAGTTAAATTTAGACTGCGCAGTTTGAGATGCGTCATCCTTGTCTAAATCAATGCTAAGCTTTCCTATGATTTTGTCAAAAATGAGTTTACCCTATGGCGTGACGCAGCTTATTATGTGAGGCTTTGCTTTGAAAGATGGACGACATCATTTTTCAGTGTGTCATCTCGCCAAAAATGTCTTAGCGTGCTCTTCGGAGACTAAATGACATGTGGTGGAACGAAGTTGTTAATATGAAAGTCCATCTTCTGTCTTCGTCACATGAAATGTTTTGACAGAGAAACAAAATATGACAAGCTTGCACTTTTGTACATGTCATCGAGACAAAACTACAGATTTGTCCGCGGTCGGGAGATGGAATGAAGGAGGGAAAGGGAAAGGATAAGGACCGAATACATCTCCCCCCCCCCCCCCAAGCTACACCCGCAATATCGGTTTCAGATCTTCAGTTTCCCCACCGGAACATGTACCAGAAGAGAGTCCTGAAGTAACAAAGGACGTAACTATAATATATGGACGGAGGTGAGACACGGGAGAAAAACAAAGAAATTTATCAATGCACAGATGAGAAATTAGGGTTCAGGATTCCTATGCCAGCCATGTGGTTCATCTTATACTTATCATGTACAATAATTTGATCTCTGTTCTCTCTGACTATTCATTACTGTTAAGGAAACATTCGCCGTAGACGACAATGAAAAGTTGACGGTTTCACCTTAAGAGCATCAACACTTGTAAGTCCAATGATTCTGACTACAGGGCATCTGCACATGTTTATTCAGCCTAAATTAAATTCTGAAAAATACATTGTAGTGGCAAGAGCAACAAACATAATATCTACCAACTTTGATGGCGGGAGAATAGAGAAACTGATTTTAAAAGCTCACATTTCATAAATGTGACATACCCTGTATTCAATACATGACTCTTTGTCTTCGAAGCTGCTGTACTCAGTTTAATGTTTAAACTGTCAGTCACACAAGGAAAAGAGCAAAATATCTCTGGGTTTGGTTTCACCCAAATCTGAATCTTTCGCGTTCAAACAGATGACAAGGTTTACCCCGATAAACACAACATAGACACCTTTTAGAGCCAGTGATGACCGTCGGTGTAGCTGCAATTTTTTATTGTAGTCTGTTAAAAATATGGCTGGAAAACGTGTGCTGTTGTTTACTCATTGGCATGGTAAATTTTGATAAAGCACCGAGACATCTTTCGAGGAAACAAGTATACTACGAGACGTTTGACTGTTGCCAGTGAGAGAGGGAGAGATAGAGAGAGAGAGAGAGAGAGAGAGAGAGAGAGAGAGAATAGAGAGAGAGAGAGAGAGAGAAAGAGAAAGAGAGAGAAAGAGAGGCAGAGGAAATTAGACAATCTACAAACTAAATGCTAAGCAACTGCAATACTATAACATGGTAATACATCAAAAATATTACTTCAGAATATACGAGTGGTCTGGTAAAGAATGCCTATACTCTATTCCTCTACTCCCCTTAAAACAGTAAATAAACAGAAAAATAAACATCCCTCTAAGTATTCGACAAACTCGCCTATCTGTTGATATCTGACAGTATACACATTACTATTTCGCTATCTCCAGACACCTGCCTGAGTACTGAGTACGCTAACGCTTGGTACCAAAAACCACTCGTCACTGCACTAATGAGGCGCAAAATGGTCTCCTGCTGCGTTTCACTGTTTCTCATTCCTCCAGCACTTAATGGATAATACAATTAATGGTGGTAAACCAGACTCGGTCACATCTACCTTATCCTTTCTTTAAGTCTCTTAGATAAATTTATAGGGGAATACTTTTTAATGCCAAGGTTAACGCTTTGCTTGGCATCAGATTTCTATCTAATTATCTACATATTTGTCTGTTTGCCTGTCCCTCCGTCTGTCTAACTGTCTGCTTGTCTCTCCCAAGGAAACATCTTATACGTGGCTCTAATTTGCAGTCTCTGCACAAGTTCTGGCAAACGAAACATCTTCAACATTTTAGCGGGCTACTATATAGTGCTCAACGATCGTGCACGGCGGAAAAGCTACACATATATTTTTTATTGCTTGGTTTCGAGTTTCTCAAGTACCAGGCACTTCATTATCTTGCGTTATTGGCACTTCACATTTTCTTGAGAATAATTATGGGTTGCAAGTGATCTATACGAACTGCGCACTATAAACACGCAAAAAAAAAATGTAACTGTTGATGGATTCTCTTCCATTTAGATTCCAACAAGCAATCCATCATAAACTACTTTCATTCGGTATATGGGTTTTTAGTGTCTTTGTATGTCTGTGTTATTAGATTACTTACGAGGAAGTGAACATTTTAGTGCGGGTATTCGCATTGGCGGAACTCACGCTGTTGTACTTTTGTGTGTGTGTCTGTTTGTATGTACGAATATGTTTATATTAACCTTTTTTTAATTATTGACTGGAAAGAAGAACGATACAACAAAATAGAATAAACCTCCTCATCTAAAATCAAAATTTCTAGGCCGGGGTATTCGTAGGGATGTGGTTTGTGGGGTATAAGCATGTATTCGTTAAGAAGTTCCCAGCCCGTTGAGAATAGCTGCACCTTTGGTTTTTTCTTGTTGTTTTTTGTTAAAGTTGTATTACCTCTTTTGAAATAAAAAATGTTTATAACTCTAGAGACTGGCATTTGCAATAATTTAATGTTTATAATACTTTATAATACAATGATTGTGCAAGCAAAGTAAACATCAGTATTACTCTTTCTTTTCCGATCCAGTGGCCGTATTCATAATCAATGCGTAAACTAAAGTAAATACGTTAACTGGTGTTAACGCAAGAAATGAATACAATTTCTTGTGTTAACACCAGTTAACGTATTTACTTTAGTTTACGCATTGATTATGAATACGGCCACAGGGGCCAGCTCAAGCATCTGAGCCTTGAAAATCTGTATTCCGGTCAAGGAGCGCAGGTCCTATTGTTATTTTAGAATGTCTAAGCTTACACTGTAAGTATATCAGTTCGTGAGTGCATAATACTGTTATCTGGTACTCGTCCTCGTTTATGATAAATGAGAACGCGGGAAAAAGAAAAAACAAAAGCTACACAGTGCGTAATGACGTGCATGCACGGTTCATTACCTCGCCCTGAACTAAAGGCAGTTAACGCAAATCCGATCTGTACAAAGATACGTTTCTAAACTTGAAAATGTCGAAGATTAACTCATTTCCTTCCCTTTGAAGAGCACTAGACGGAGAATACATCAAAAGCTGTTAGATATCGTCAAATCAGTCTTTCTGAGACTCGTTAAGCTAGGTAATCTTTTTCAACAAACTTCGGTATGGCCGGAAATGCCTCTATGTACATATTGCCCTCACGTATAGAAATAAATCAATGCCGTAAAAAGATACGTGCACGAGAGGAAAAATATATACTTTGGTTTCAGATATACAAAGGCACATTGTCCGCAGATTTCTCACGTTCAACCCCACAATTCGCATTCGATGGTCGACGGAAATGGAAAATCTGATAGTCTATAAAGTTGGAAGTGACTGACATGAATTATACTCAACCATGGAACATTTCAGGCCAGGGAAGCTGAGGGAGATATCTGTATGGTGTCTACCAAAGTGATTTCTCTAGTGCACTGACCTCCAGATCTGGAATTCTCCCAATTTCATCAATTATTTACCAGGAGGTGAATAGAACCATTAATCGTTTCAATCTGTCTAGTAATCGAAGCAGACAGATAAATGTGCGATTACAGTTACTTTAGTTTTGGGACTATTTCAGGTATATGTGGGCGAAGCAAAAAAACAAAAAAAAGAAAGGCGATACTTAATGGTTTGGATTCGAAGCAACTTTTCATCTAAAATATTTCCATGATCCAGTGAGGCATACTGAAAATAACAACCACAAATAACATCTGATACCCTGCTTTCTCCTGAAGCGACGACATCAACAGCATGTGGCTAAAAACAAAAGTACAACAAAAACAAAGCTAACAACAACATCTTTGCGAAGTGATAATTCGACTTGCTGACTTCCAGCAAGGTTTAGACACACATGTACGAAACCAACACCAACAAAAACACTGAGATAACAGTATTTTCAGAGCTCAGACGGCTTAGCTGGGGTTTTCACGAAGTCTCACCTGGTGCCCGTCTGGTGTGTGCATTAGGAAGCCAAAAATGTGGTTTTAAGGGGTTCCCAAAGTTTGGGTGGTGTCTACTATAAAACAATGAAACACATTTCATATTTTAACAAAAACGAAAAAATTCCTCTGTGAATCTTAGCATTTACTTCACAAATGTCCAGAAGAGAGTCACTTTCACCAAACATGCCAAAACTCTCAAATGGATGTGTGTCGGGTTTAACCAAGAGTCCAAAAGCTCAGACGGTGTTTAAGTCCTTTATTTTACGAGGTTTCGCTGCCCTGGGCATTTGTACCTCGCTTTTCTTCTTTTAATTTTTCTTCTTCTTGTTTTTGTGTGTTTTTGTGGTAGGGATTTTTTTTTTTTAGAACTTTGTCCGGGCAGCGGCCTTATTCGGCCTGCTCCTCTCGCCTTTCAACTGTCAAGGTATCTTTAATGTGCACACGGGCCCTCCGAGTTTTTCGTCCTTATCCGAGAAGACTATGTGTTCGATCCTACCTACCATGGAATCAGGAACAGGAAAAAAAAATTTCCCCCGAAAAAAAATTCCAACATCCCTGCACCAACCGGGGATCGAACCCGGTGTCTTCGGCCTGAGAGGTGAGCCCCGAGCTTCTAGACCATCTCGTCCCCTAAAAGTCAGACGGTGTTTAGCTCTGAGTTATTTATTTAAGACAGTACGTCTATCGGTTCTTTTTCAAGGCAAAGCTATCTTACAACAATACATCTGAAAATGACAATAGGTAAATTGCATTGACTACAGTTACAGGGTACGTCAGCAATAGCTAGATTTGGAATACCATCGTTATGTTGCAAGCTGGTTTGATTACAAGGTAAATCCCAAATGGTCTGACGAACCTCCAAAAATATCCTTTGCGATCAGGACCGTGACATTTGTGAAGATTGTTTATAAGACGAGAGGCTTTATTGTTTGGACCCGCATGGGTAGGTTCAACAAAGAAGAGCAATAATCAGTAGGACGGTACCGGTTTCAATCTAAGTGATTGGATAGGGGACAAATATATGATCTGAGCAAGGGTGAGTACAGGCAGGGTCTCGCTTCACTCATAAAACGTATGAACAGACAGGAAAGGGGGGTGAGGCACGGAGAGTCAATGCCCTCTATTCACTGATGTGATAAAATTGGAAACAGAAGAAGGGTCAAATATAGTGGACGGCGTGGAAGTTAAAAGTGAACATATGAGCATGCTAACGACGAACTCAGTCTCGGCTTGGATGTCCAGCAAGTTGAACATCTAATATAAAGAATAGCCCTCTGCTCGCCAGTTCTCATGAGAGGACGATAATAATATGTTTTCCCACGTGGAAATTCCAGTGATTTAGAAAGATCGTTTAAGTACAGATCTGACATCTCATGGATTCGATAGTGCACGAACTGAAGACCTTTCCTGCAGGAAATTTGAGTGGCTGTTACCGGATGCCCCCCTGCGGCCCTGTCTTTCCAAACTGTTGATTCTTACATGTAAGACGTGCCACTGGCAGAGATTGATCAAGATACAGGGCAAATGTTTCCCTCTTCATCCCTCAGGGAAGCTTATTGACAAAGCGAGAAAATCTGAGATAAAAGGTACACGTTGCAATAACATGTTTGTGGCGTGCAGCTGTGACATCTGAACGCACAGGAGGGAGTAAACAATATGCGTTTGTTTAATTGACGAGACGTTTCTAATTCGTTACAAAAAAATGAGCGTGTTATTGAGGTTTTACTGCGTTGTATCACCGCTTGACTCCATGCATATTTGTTTTGTTTTGTGTCCGGGAGAAATAAATACAGCAGACTGTTCGCACAATGTTTTATCACAACATCAGGGAAACAAAAATATCGTACAGTTTCATATGATAAAGGAAGTAAGGCCTCCAATGAATCATGAAAGGCCTTTTAACCGCTGAGCCTTATATTCTACAAACTATCATAATTATTACCCATAGGAAGACGTAAAGGTGTAAGTGGGCATAATTATTTTAGAAGGTCTTGAAGTTGGCTATATTTTTATACTTTCGTTTATTTTGAGCCACAGCTGACTTAAACAGAAGAAAGTGTTCCGACATTTTGAGCAGAAAAAAAAGAGGCAAATTTCCTTCGAGTAAAATTAAAAAGTATGACAGGAAAATTCGTTCTGCACCTCAGTTTGCTCATTGGTGATCGAAACTGAATTTCAGAAATAGCATCTACGCATTCCCCGTGTAAGTGGGCAACTAGTTCGTAAAAATATTAGAAATCCCCTTTCCTATCAATAAGCTCAAAAATTAGCCAACGAATCATTCTGAAATTTGTAGAAGTGAAATATGGTTATGTAAGAGCAAACCATTTTACGCTATGAAGGAACGATTCATAAAACTTATTAATAATTGACCTCTTACCTGGCGAGAGGTTTATGTGAGATGATTGGAACTGGACACTTCATTTAACAACATTCTTGGTGCACGCTAAATCTTGCCATGTAGCTGTGAATGCTGGATTATTGCCTTTACAATTTGCTCCATTTCCCACACTGCTGAATCGTTTATGGATGGGTTTCTTACTAGAACACTATTTTATATATTATACAGTCATTAACCTTCCACTACCCAGGACACCGCATTTGGAACACTTCACCCGTTGCCTAATGTTCCACATTTAGGTCATTTTGTTAATTTCTGAATGAATTTCATGTATATTTTTAGATAACATGGTTGCTCTTTTTTGGTTGTTTCTTTTTTTATATATTGCGGGTCTCAAAGTTTATGCATATAGCACTTTATGTCCGGGCGCTAGTGGGTTAAGAGAATTTTGTTCACTTATTAGTGTGTGTGTATATATGTGTGTGTGCGCGCTATATATCATAATATTTGTTTCTGTAACGGTATTGTTATGTATTCAATGATCAAAACCAATTTCCTTGTACAAGGACGAATAAAATTTATCTTATTTTATCTTATCTCATCTTATCTTATCTTATGACAAACCAACAACCGCAACGAAACACTGTTGTTATTGTTGTTGTTGTGGTTGTGTGTGCGTGTTTGTGTGTGTATGTGTGAGTGTGTTTACCTGAAAACAACCCTCAGCCCGTCGTTGCCATTCTTGAGGACTACCATAGCCTGTGACTTTGAGAAGCGCTCTGAGTGGCGGGCTTGACTCATGCTGCTGTGGGCTGGCTTGGTGTAACAGCAGGGGAAGATAATCTGGAACATAGAGCAAAACAATTAGTTATTACTGTTCTTGATAAAACGTTTAATACTAGAACACTTTTCTGTTTTAATAAAAAAGAAAAAACTCAAAACAATAGTGCGGGGTACAGTGATGCTGATCACAGGCGATGTGCCATTAAATGTATTCGTGATGGTCTAGTTGTGTTGTCATTACTAGAGGGGACAAAGTGTTCAGATTGTCTATCTATCTATCGATCTATCTATCTATCTATCTATCTATCTATCTATCTATCTATCTATCTATCTATCTATCTATCTATCTATCTATCTATCTATCTATCTATCTGTCTCTGTCTGTCTATCTACCTATCTATCTTTTTATCTATCTATCTATCGATTAATCGATCGATCTATCTATTTATCTATCTAGTCATTTATCAGAATATCCAGGCTGATCTAGATTTATTATAATTATGTTTACACTAGTAAGTAAACAGCAGAAAGTGTATCATCCCATGATATCGTCAGCGACCAATAATTACATTGTACCAATACCGGATGATAATAAAATGACAGTATATTTCCAATAACATCATTATGAATTGTCATTTATACCGGGTTATTACGGATTTTTTTAATACCAAGTACAGACAATAGATTACCAATAAAGACTCGTGTCTACCTTTGTGTATCTACGTTGGCCAGACCAACTCCCTATTCTCTTTCTATGTTTTTCCCCTTTGTTGTATTTAAGTCTGAGTATATCCTTTTGTGTGTCTGCTGTCTGTCTTTTTATCAGATTCTGTGAGTAAGTCAGGCGGGTGGGGTGCCGTCAGTACTGGGTTGAAGTTACTCTGTATAATCTTTCATTACACCATCGTAAAGCGTTAATGAAACACCCGTTTTTCTTTTGTTTGGTCTACACTGATTTTTTTAAAATTTTATGCCCTGCAGTTAAAGCCTATAATCCCTCAAGGGACTGCATTCTCAGATTTGTCCTTTCGAATCAGCAGTCTTGTCCCTTGCTGAAAAGTTAATTATTATATTATTACTGGGGTGGCCAGGCTGCGACTCACGAGCAGCATTCCCCTTTTTGCCGTTCAATGTGCCGCTCGTGGAAATAATTATGTTGGCTAATAAGGCGGCTTTTCATCACAGTTAATATATAAAAATAAATGTCACTGAAATGCAAATTCGTATCTTTTTCTTAAATGTTCCCACAGTTCAATACCGCATTTAATACGTTCAGTATCGTTGAAACATGCATAAATCAAGCTTTTGAAAGTATTTGATATGTATAAGCTTACTTTGTGATTTCTGAGACTAATACAATGAACAGTTTAAAACACTCCATACATGAGACCATATCTTGTGGCTCTCGAATATCTGAAGTGTATCGTACTTGGCTCTTGCATTAAGCAAATTTGGCCACCTCTCTAATATTACAAATAGCGAGTTTCGGCCAGTTCTACGTGTGTTTTTTGGTGTTGTTTTGGTGTTATTGAAGCGAAATAAGTATTCACTCTATTAAACCCCAACCTAAATGAACATGCACGTGAACGACTGCACTTCTAATCCACCAATACCAAAACACGTAAACGACATAATAATTATGCACACAAACACATGCACGTAATAATTACCATCTCACCAACACAAACTGCACACCCCTTTATTGGGCCTATCACATGGCGGTGATGTGAGACAAATCAAGCCAATGCTGTTTGTTATAAGGGCTCAATAGCGTTCATCCCAATTTCCGTGTACAATTATCTTCTTGATTCGATTGCTGGGCACACATTATGGAGGCAATAACCACACACCAAAGGATCTAATCATGTTTTCATGCAAAGGACCAGCCGTTTATTGTCTCTGCATTCTCTTTATCCGTCTCCGTGTCTTTTTTATTTCTCTCTCTCTCTCTCTCTGTCTCTCTCTCTCTCTTTCTCACTCTCTCTCTCTGTGTCTGTCTCTTTCTCTCTCTCTCTTCCTCTCTCTGTCTCTCTCTCTCTCTCTCTCTCTCTCTCTCTCTCTCTCTCTCTCTCTCTCTCTGTTTCTCCCTCGGTCTCTGTCGCTCTCTGTTTCTGTCAGTCTGCATGTGTTCGTCTCTGTGTCTCTCCCTCTCCCTCTCACTGTTTTCTTTGTGTGTGTGTGTGTGTGTGCGTCTTCTGTTTGCCTGTCTCAGTCTTTCTTTCCCTCTCTCTCTCTCAGTCTCTCTCTCTCTCTCTCTCTCTTTATGTGTGTCTCTCTCTGCCTTTCTCCGCCCCTGGCTGTCTCACTGTCTTTCTGTCCCTGTCTCTCTGTCTCTCCCTCACTCTTTTTCTCTCTTACTAACCCCCCTCCCCCCACCCCGCCCCCAAACCACAACCACCACGCTTTCTATTTATTGTCTGTTTATTATCCTCTATCTTTATGAGACAGAATTGCTTTCTTTTAATCTTCTCTCTTTCTTCCCTGATTCTGTCTCCTCTCCTCATCTCACTTTTTATTTCATCTATTCTGTCTGCACAGACACACATAAAGAAGTACACACACACACATGCACACACTTTAATGGACCCAGAAAGTCGGTCGCAAAAAGGACGAGGTACAGAATTACTATAGGGCCAGAATAAAGATGTGTTTGGATAAATCGTACGTGAGGGTAAAGGGAATAGTAATTACAGAACTTGACCACAACAAACTTACAAAGTTAAGTGCAATCCCCATGTGCACTCAGACAGACAAATTCACTCACACACAAAACGCGACCTTCATTCTTGTCTGTTCTATCTCTATTCTCTGAAAAAGCGGAGATCTTTTAATAATATGTAGAAACGACATAACAAATGCACACTTTGGCACATATCTAAAGTGCAGTGTGGCATTTAGGCCTATCAAACTGTTTCACAGTTCCGATTTAATTTATTCTAAGTGGTTTTGTCCACAGCATCCGCTATTATACGGAAAATGACTTATGTCAAAGTAAAACACTCTTTGCCTCTATAGCGGTGAGGAGCGGAGCAGAACGGACGCTGTGGACAAGTATACAGAGGCAAGGAGTGTTTTACCTTTGTCATGCGTCATTTTCGGTAAAATAACGAAGCGGAGCGAATTCTGTGGACAAGACCACAAGTCTTTATCAATACCAGAGCCGCACCGTTGAACGTAGAATTTCTCAGTTGTTAAAAAAAGTGGAGTTGGAACAGACAAGAACTAAAGTCGAGAATTGTTGGGACTTAAGAACGCACGAACTCATTACCTGTTTGAAAGCTGCTCGATATCTCTTGGAGATGACATTGTAGAGGATTGGATTAACGGTGGAGCTCACGAAGTACAGCACACCTGTCAGGGATTACAGGTTTAAACGTAGGTAAATGAGTTGCTTTTTACGTGTGTTAGTAAAGGATAAGCATTTCTGAAGAAAGATAAGATTCATGTTAGCTATAATTGAATACAATGCAGAAACTGGCAAGCTTACTCGGGAGAAAATGCACTGTTGATATTTCCAGAGAAAAATTGTGTGTAGGTCTGACAAAACAGATACTAAAGATGAAATTTCTATACCTCTTTAAGAAATCAAACTAAAATATTTCTGAGACGCTTTCAAGCAAAATATTTTAACTGAGTGCAGGAAATTGGCTAATCTTTCATTATTATCATAGGCAAATGATTTCCAAAGAAAGTTTGTTTCCCCCTTTGGAAGAGTGTTCTCGGGCATTTGGTCTTTCACCTTAAGCTCGAATTCGTTAGATCCACTTAAGCTGGGTTCTCATGTATACGGAAACGGAAACTTCAAAGAGCCTTCAAGTAGTGAAATAGAAAGAATGTTTCAGCACGTCGTTTCCGTACACATAGAAACACTCCTTCATTTTATTATATGAGGGATTTTTTGCCGTTTCCGTTTCCGTACACATGAGAACCCAGCTTTATAGTTGCGAAACTGGATAGAGCACACTTTACATGCTCAAATAGAATAAAAATGTGCTCATCAACAACTACACAAATTGTGGTGAAAATGCCTTCATAATTACCATTACACTTATTTATCATTTCGATGCCCTGTAAAAGCATGGGAGATTAAATAATGTATTGCCGGTTTAAATCTAGGCACGCATGAGCCGATTTTGATCGGTGGATTAGTTGGATGGTGACGTCACGACAACTAGTTTCAGTAACATTTCGCACACCAGCCAACGTCTTGAATCTCACTGAAACTTAAGGTCGTGTCGTCACCATCCAACTAGAGAGCCGATCAATACCGTCTGGTGCGCGCCTAGGCGAAATCGGTACATTGTCATATCTGCAAATAAGTGAAGAAGCAATCAATTAGCCCAGTCGGGTATCTGCTTATAATTACAATTTCAAGCCCTTATAGATAAGTTTCTAATGTCGTCTCGTATAAATATTATTGCTGGACTCGTCTTGTTTAAATGCTGCATAAACATAAAAAACACCAAGAGTTTGAATAAACTGTGAGCAACCTGGATCTTATGGGGGAAAAATAAACACCCTATCTGAAAATAAATAACTTGTCATTTATTATCTGGCGTGACAAGACATAATAATATTATAATGCGAGGGCCAAACAGTGCTAAGTTAGGACACTGTGCACTTTGCGTCTATTATGCAAAAGGATTACAAAAATCAGCAATAATGTCTGAAGAAAAACGCAGGCTCTAAGAAATCCAGAGAGAAGAGAAAACTAGGCACAAGTTTTGTATCAGTCAGGACAAACAGGTTGATGATATTTCCTATCAGGAAACTAAAATAAACTAATGGAGAGGCTAGAGGCAAAAGGAATATGAATACAAACAAAATTGTGATTGGCTGATAATAATATGTTTATCTCATCAAATGACAACTAACACAAACAACCACTACATCCAAAAAAAAAAAAAAATTACATTATCCAAATAGTTCTGCAATGTTACGCTTGTGTATGCCGTTTGCGTGAAAAGCAGAGTGCGTAGCAAAAGAACAAACTGACACTCCACAGAAAGACCAGTAAAGTAATACAGAGGTGTGCAGTTGGCAGAGAGAGAGAGACAGGGAGACAGAAAGGCAGACAGACAGACAGACAGAGAAGGACAGGCGGGCATTCAGACAGACAGACAGAGGTGGAGTGAAAGAGTGGACCATAAACAGAAGGTCTATAAAAAACAGACTAGCAGGCAACAAGACAGACGAATAGCTAGGCAGGAGAATCAAGGTGCACATAGAATGTGTGAATGTTGACGTGGATAGATTTCACGCTCAGTGCGGTTCCCAAACAGCAAGAACTGAGAGACACAGAAATAGTTCACACATTGCTGTTTCGTAGATCTCCAATGCCCAGAAATAGTGAGTACCTTATTTAACTCTGCACGAAACCTCTTGGATATGGTATTTTCAAAATAGTACTAACGATGACAGGATTGATATGGGACAAACCTGTGTGAGGTTGTTCTCCCGACAGATTCTGAGTTCAACATAGAAACAAAACACAAGAGATGGCGGTAGACAGAAAGAAGGAGAAAAAGAGGATGGCATGTCGACTCACCTGAAATGTAGAAGATATGCGACTGGACCCGTAGGAGGTGCGGCGTCCAGTGTGGGACGTAGAGTACCATCAGACGCTGGGCGTGGAAGGGCGCCCAACACACGATGAAAGCGACAGTCACAGCCACTGCAAAACAAAATGATAACGATAATTCTTTTGCAAATAAAAACAAAGAGGATAATTTTGATAGTGGTCTGGCGACAATCTCAATAACAGCAACGATAAAGAAAAATACAATAAAAGCGTGTGGTGATAAAAATTACTTGCAGTTGCCTCTAAGACGTGACTATAACTATTACCTTGGAATAATAGACGTTCTAAAAGAAGATACAATATAATAAGACAATTTTTAAAAATGTGTCACAACAAGATAAACAACTATGAAAAGACGTTTTCAATAAATCATATTTCAGCAAATATTTTGTTATCGTAGCTCATGTGGTGCAAAATAATTGCTCATATATTGAAAGGTCTTGTGTTTATCTTTCCCGCAAAATTGAACAACAGACAAAACGGCAAAAAGTATATTAAGCACTCAGTTAGTTTGGTTTTTTTATTCGGTTTCCCGGAAAATAGCAAAAATATTTATCTTTATCTTCATAGATGACAATGGATTCCAAGGATTAAAATGTCGAACAAAATTTAATTAAGACCGGAGAAAGGAGTATTTTAACAGTATCAAGAAAAAGCATCGCTTTGGGGTGCCCACAACGGCTATGGCCGACGGCTTTTTTATCGATGATAATGGTGGTGATGACAATGATGGTGAGATCATAGAATAGGCTGAATTGGGAGTTGTTGTCTCGAGGAAGGGTTTTGAACTTAGCATATCATGCAGACGTATAATAGTCCTCATACACTTGAGTAAGAAGATTTTTATGTATATACGCTTTATTTGGTTACATTTTCTACCTTCGACATTATAGCATCATCTGCTATATATTTTTCGTCCCTGAATATCCTTACTTTGATTTATAATGTAATAGTTTGCTTTCGCATTGTTCTAAATTTACGTTCTTATAATTAAAGATGTCCCTGCTCAAACATTTAATTGACTAGAATCTCCAATTTTGCATGATTTTTTTTTCCATACAAAGAATGACCTGTTATGATGGCGAAGACAGAGGAGGATCACGGTAATTTTACTCATTCATATCTGACCATTATCGTTTTCACCTTCAATGATTGCCAGACTATATAAAATCGTTCAGTCCCGAGAACAGATCGGAGCCAAATATTCATTCATTTTCTGTCGTTAAAAATAGCTCAGAAAATATTATGTGAAGTCAGGCACCTGGGCACTTTTATTCGGTTTACGCACACGCTTTCTTGTCTGCACGTGCGAGCATGTTTACGCCATATGCGCGCCGGACGAGGGAGGAACTTCACCCTAATCTGTTCTCTCCCTTGAACAACTCGTCGCTCGCTCCAGTTGTCGCCCTTGAGGAATTCTTGGACTTCGCGACACATTCCAAAGTGTTGTGACCATCGCAAAATTGAATTTGTTTGAAACAGTGGGGGGAGGCGGGGAGGGCCCTGGAAATGGTTACTTCTGAACACACACACAAACCCACAAACACATGAACACTCATACCAACACTCACATAGGATTTTCTTTCTGTTTGACTGGATTGGAGCGGAAATAGACTGCGACTATAGAATAGACCACAGCACGTAGTCACACTTTCTTTTAACGTACTTTTAAATACGAAGTCGAAGGGAAAAAAAACAACAACACTTGATAGAAACAGAGAAAGAAAAGACTTAAGTGGCAGTCTAGACATCTTCTCTTATACAGTATTGATTCGTGGCAATGCAAAGTTGTTTGTTATTTCTGTTTTAAGTTTTTGCTGCAAAGCAAATTAATTATTAAACAAGTAGACTAGCCTACATGCCCGGGTTTACAAAACTCTGCTTCCTCAGCATCTTGACCGCATTTATACGCAATGATAATTTAATACCGCACGGGAAAGTGTCGCGAGACTACGAAAAGATGACATCGGAAAAGAGATAATTTTATTGAACAAAACAAGGACTGGAACAGGTAGGAAAATCGGGTTACAAATCGCCGCGTGGAACAGATAGGGCTCAATGTGAAAATTGTCCTAAGCATAATACGAATATTTACCAAAAATTTAGTTCATTTATCGCAACCTATATTCCTGAAAATTAATGTTGGTTTAAATCAAACCAAACGTTTCTATGTTCTGTGGTTGTTTCACAGTTTTCAACCTAAATTTTGAAACTTTCTCTTATTTTAATAATATGTAAAAATGGATTGTCAGACGCCTTAAAGTGCACAGTTCTTTAGCAATTGAATGAGATCAGCGCATTATGAACAATTTTCGGAATGCATATATACTTGGTTTTCAGCTCATGAAACTTATTGTGTAGAAAGTAAAGGAAAGTGACGAAGATTAAATGAACAGAAGAGGTAAGTGCTCCCTAAGAAAAACAAAGGAGAAGAGGGAGAAAAACTAACAATAAAGATGGATAGAAGGACAGTCCAACTAAAAGCTAATTTAAAAAAATGAAGAAGACACGACAGAAAAGTGCAGGATAATTGTATTTAAGGATTTAACGTGATTATCCGCTCAGCTGGGAACATTTTTTGCCGTAGTCCGTGGCACCAAAACGTGTTGTCTGAATTCGTTCTATCGGCAAGATCAAAGTAGAGGGAAAACCCCAGAAAACCAATTATTGTTTACCATGACATATTGAGCTATTTGGACTGAGGCAAAGCAAGTTTGGAGAGAAAAAAAAATTAAATATTGCTGAACTTAAAGGTTGTTGTTCTTTTATGCATTTGACCAACCGAAAAGCATTCTGTCGCAAAGAAAAAAAAAATTTAAATGGGTTGGGGGCAAGGGGGGGGGGTAGTCAGAAATAGAATATTAGTAAATTTCAATTTCTGGATTGTTTTATGTTAACTGAATACAACACTTTCTGTTTCTTTGTAGCTTTCTCCTCATTCCATCACAGAAAGTAGAATGATTAACTTCTGCATCCATCCGCCCATCCATCCATCCATTCATCCACCATCCATTCAGCCAATCATCCATTCATCCACCATCCATTCAGCCAATCATCCATTCATCCATTCATCCATCCATCCGTCCGTCCATCTATCCACTTATCCATCCGTCGGTCCATCTATCCATCCATCGATCCCCCATCCACCCTTCGGACCCTTCGTTTGTCCGTCCATCTACATAATTATCCATCCATCCATCCGTCGGTCCATCCACCCATCCGTCCGTCTGTCGGCCCACTTGTTCATCCATACACAAGAACCAACTCACCTAACATGCGTATCACTACTTTCCGTGGCTGTTGTGGTAAGGAACAGGAACTAGTGGTTTTCATACTGGAGTAGCAGCGCTCATCCGAGGCGCCCCGCGCCAGAGGAGACCGCCGCAAGGCCACGCCAATGAGAATATAGAGGATGATGATGATTGTCACAGGCCCCACGAAAAACAGAAAGGTGGACACCTGTCATGTGTCAGATTGACAAGATTAATATCATCAAATCACCACCTGCCCCCGTTTTCTTTTTCTGCCACATTTATGCATAATGGACATTTCTGACTCATTGAGAGCTAAAGAATAAAATCATGATCCCAGAAATCTAGGAACTCCTGATGTGTTATAAAATTGATTTCTGACGTTCCATGGATTTATGTCATGTCAACATTTTACCAAAAACACTTAACAAAGACAGCAAATACAGGTACGACGTGAACTGTTATGAAACGGGAATTCTTAAACTTTAACCCTATTGTACACTCGTTTGAGGGATATTATGATGAGGAGGCTGTTGTTAAGGGAGCGTGGTATTTTCCATTACAAGCCATTGCTGGACAGTGAACACAACTATTTGGCTTTGTAATCAGACTACGTGTCCCTAACAACAGATGACAAGAGTGAGTGTCTGGGGTCTGTGAGATCCTAAGTGTGAAATAAGGTTAACACATTATGTAACTGTCATCATGTTGTAAAACCAGAGAGTATTTATGCATAGAGAAGTTTCACTATTGGTCGATTTGCACTGCCAGACATGGGAGGCACCGTGAAACCATTGTTAGCATGGAGCAGAAAGTAGGTCGCTGTGGTAAACAATACCAGTGTGTGCATTTCCACGGGGTGTAAGAACTTACAAACGGCTCTAAATAGTTGCAGTCAGCCCAAAAAATATGAACAAACCACAGTAAACAGATATGCACTCTATCTTTGGTGAAGAAAGTCTCTTTCAATTCTTCAATTTCTTGTATACCTCAGAAACCTAGTTTCGCGATCTGGCTGAAGTGAGATCTCTCTATACATCTATACTCTCTGGCAAAATATATTCAGTCCAGTCACGTATGAAGTGGCAAGTTACAGGTAAAGAATATTCATCACAGGTATATACATTTTAAATTGTCTCCCATGTGATATTAGTAATTACATGAAAATGGTAGCTGACCTTGCTGGAAGACCAGTTGGTAAATAAAGCGTTTGCAGTCATAATAAGTACAGAATCTATGCGGACATGGGAAATCAGACAGAGAGAGACACGTGGAGGGGGGAGAGAGAGAGAGAGAGAGAGAGAAAGAGAGAGAGAGAGAGAGAGAGAGAGAGAGAGAGAAGAAGAAGAAGTAGATCTTTACCTGAAACATGTAGTACATGAATCCAGTAAGGAAGTGATATGGTATATTACAGACCAGCGAGTCAGGCACGGGTTTGTTCGTTCCAGCAATGATGACACCATAGTAAACACGAGTGTGAATGGCATAAGGTAGCGCCACCAGGAAGGAGATGATCCAGATGGAAATGATAATTTTCACCGCTCTGGGGAAAAACAAAAGAAAGAATTGATCTGATTGACAGCTATTTGCAAGTACCATATAAAATTATATGATACTTATGGGGTGATCGAATGTATCGAAACCTGAAAACTGAACTGTTCAGAAACTCCTAGGCCCATTTAGTCAAGACACGTCGGTTTCATGGACAATATTATAGATTTAAACGGGACTAGTGAGGTTGAAACAACTCTGTCTCGCTAATAGTTTCAAGATAAGTTCAAGTGTGGGCCAAAACCGATGCAAACCAGGCTTGGCTCAGTGCTTTAGCACAGAATTTCAAAATGTGAATACATGAAATGTATTCCTTCTGTCTTGCTCACTGATACTTACAGCCCAGAACCTGATGCTGTCCATGTCTCACTTCCTCACTAATACCACTCTTATTATTACAAATAGCAAGCATGCACTTACATCACCCAACCGTTAACAATAATCATTAACTAACAACATAATTATTAAACTGGCTACAGAAGCAAATAATGGACGGCGTGACATTAAGCAATCTGACCAGGTCATATCATTTTACAGCAGTCCACAGTTAGCAAAATTAGCTGACGACGTCACAGATCCAATTCTGTCTAGTAAATAATTGCTGGTCGACATTTTCAAAGTTGAAACTTTCTTTCTCTCCAGCCGCAGTAATTTCAGTTAAACGGAGACAAATTAAAAATTGTATTTCGCAGATGGACAACTTCAATACAAAGGCAAATAATTATATTCTACCAGAATAAAGCTAAACAAGACGGTCTTAGCTTTTGGTCACTAACGTCTCTCATGAGACCAGAAAGAAAACGAACTAATTTAAAATGGTAATTTGAGTCTCTCTTAGTACCTGGACAATGCCGATATCTTGTGAGCCAGCAGTGGGTGACATATCGCCAGATATCTCTCAAAGGTGAATGCTGTGATGGTGAGTACGGATGCGTAGGAGGTGGACTCCAACACGCTCTGTCTCAGGTAACAAAAGGCCTCACCCAGCCTCCAGGGATAGGCTTCCCAGATAGAGTACAGTTCTGGCGGCAGACCTGTGGAAAATGAAGAATAAAATAGATCAATAAATCACAAGCGCAATATTGCAATACTGACAGTTTAATTTGTGAAATTCCAAGTAGATTGTCGCTGGCGGCAATTTGATTTCTGTAATGTCTAAGACAACGATTGCACCCATTTCACAGTGGAAATATCGTGGTCAGACAATGCTAAACTTGCTTTGCACTCAGAGGCGTACCTAAGATAGATGGCGCTAATGGCAAATTAGAAAAACTAAAAATAAACGGCGTCACAATATAAAAAACTGTGTTCTTTTAACTGCTGATCGCATTCTTAAATAGGAATATTTAGCCTAGACATGGTTCTCAGAACATGTGCCCCACTTGCCCCAGCCATGCTACGTCACTATTGATAACACAAATAAAGCGGGATCGAGTACGGCCACGGACGTGGAATTTGCCCAAGACAGGGCAGATACTCGGGCTTCTGTTTTGTGTGTTCGTGTTTTTTTAACCACTTTCCAAGTTTCACGGGGAAAAAAATAATGGCCAGAGAATACTTAACACTCCGAAGTCTATATTTTGTAATTAATGTCTAATACTATTGTTCATTGCCATTGTTATGGGTGGGACCAAACGAAAAGAAAAACACTATATTAAGACCGCATGAAATTGTGTGCATTTGACATCACTGAACAACACCAGAGGTTAGTATGCACTTGTCGGGTCAGTGTGACTGGCTGACAGCAGGAATAACATGATATACTCTGGGGTGCAAGTCTCTCATCAGAAACCTGATGTCGCAATTTCAAGCAAAGAATCAATATTTCTCCCATCCTGTCTTCAGTAATGGTTGCGAGTGAGAGAAGCTCATGTTTGCCAAGGAATGCCCAGTTGAGAGTTCTCTGAGGAATCCACAGACAGATCAGGTAAATCAGATTTGACGGAAAGTTGAGTGGCCAAAGCCCAGTTTGGGTTCATGTTCAATTGAAAAAGAAAGAAAAAAAAAGACCACTCTGTTTAAAAACCAGTTATGCATTTGGCAATCATGGACAGGGCTTGCCACAGAACATGATTTACTTGTAGCTCCAGCACCTGAGAAAAGGAGACGCATACCCATTGTAGAGCGAACGCAACTGTGTTGAAGAGTATTCAGAAAACACGACAGTCACATAGATTTTCACCCAGAAATAATATGATGTAAAATCACCGAACACAGAATACTTAGGGGAACCGGTGGAATGATGATTTAATGGAAGCATAGGTGGGTAAACTTTTTTTTTTTGGAGGGGCGGGGGGGTGGTAAAGGGATTTATACCCTTTTTCAAGACAATGTAGCTAGGTTCCTTGCCATGTTACCTCATGTAATATATATGTTACTGAGTTATGATATGGTAATGTAATAGTGCATTAAATGTGGTCGTAAACGCTCAGTGAAGTGAACTTCCCTCATGGGATAATAAAGTGATTCTTATCTTATTTTAGCTTATATCAGAGACGAGGCTCAGGCTCTTAGTAGCACTCAAAGGGGTGAGTGTCTTAATGTGAATAACACAGCGCAAAGTTTACTTAGTTAGATTTGTCTACGCCCAGCCCGGGATGTCAATCTGGAAAATCTCGCACCCTGATCAAACCGCGCTAACCACCGGGCCACTGAATCGGCTGAACAGGTTTGAGTTCAGTGACATACAGTCATAATTATCACGTCCGCCTGGTTATTGCATATTACCCAAAATCAGCCCATTTAACCCTCTCGGCGTGGGCGTCATAACCATCCCCCAGTTGCCTGACAACATTAAGTGGATGGACCATTGACATTGCCCAGATTCGGCGTGAATGGTTGATGCTAGTTTGGCCACATTTAGCGTGAACAGCGGAAGGTGATATACTTCTGTGGCCATTTCCGTTTACTGTTCTTTTTATTTATTTATTTATTTATTTATTTCGCTCTCTTCCTGTGCTATTGGCTATCAGTCATGCTTTGTCAAGGCCGACAGTGTTTTGCTTTTTGTTTCTTTTGATTTTTTCTGGACGGCAAAAATTGTATCTCTGCTAAGTCAATGGCCGCTAGGAGATATATAACTTGATAGGCTTACATTTGCATTGCAGGCCTGAAGATTGTTCAAGTACACACAAAGTTTATGTTTGCCATGGCATTCCCAGGCAAGGGTTCTCAAGCTATGATTATAATACACCATCGAAAAGGACCGTTAACAGTATGATACTAATAGTACAGGCACAACTGAGGTCAATGACACTCAGAGCATTTTTTTAAAGTGCTTTTCTTGAAAATTGTGTACCTTAAAACTCTCGTTGAATTTTCATAGGCATTGATACTCAAATTAGCCATTATTGACTCTTCAAAATACCGGTATGGTAACAAAATAATGAAACTAAACGTTCTTTGATTGTTAAACAATTAAAGTCATATATTATTACTAATGCGCTTTCCTAACTTTAATTACGCACTTAACAGGTCACTGAAATCTCACCCCACCCCCCCCCCCATCCCCAGAAAGAAAACAAAAACATTAACGTCTATGGCACATTCTCTGCGTACTTAAGTCCCTGACCAAGAGTGTTAAAGTTGATGGATACATAAGTCCCTGACCAAGAGTGTTAAAGTTGATGGATACATCCCCTTTTTTTTTATTACATGGATTACAAAGCGTTGCCAAGCTACCATTGTTTGAAATGCTTGAGGGCCCTTGATCTGAAATGATCCCACATGACATAGTTCCGTATGACCGAGAGGTCACTGTGATTTAAGGAGCAACCATACCTCTCGTGTTGACAATGATGCTCTGCGCACACTGAACAAAACATTCATCAACTGCTCGTGGTTCCCCCTAACTCATTCACTCAGTGCTGTAAAGAGGCAAAACATTGCAGTATGTGATAATGGCCCTTTTCATCTGCACATCTTCAGGAATAACCTTGTCCATTGTAGAAACAAGATTTAGTGCGTTAATATTTTTTGGATGGTTATACTGAGAAGATCGACTGGCACACTTGGCGCGGTCTGGGCAGTCTCAAATTTATGTTTGATCTTACAGCATCGTGCATTACATAAAATGGATCACTGAGTAAAAAGGGGTCAGGCCTCACAAAGAATTCATAGAATCTCATCTTAACTAAACGCTCTACAGATAACACAGATAATTATTATTTCTGTAGTTTAGCTGTGATATTTGGTAATTTAAGTAAACAGATTGTCGTGGTGAGGGCCTTTTCATGCCCAGGACACGCCATAGGCGACAGGATGCTGTCAACAGAACAGAGGGGTCTAAGTTTGAGTTTTTGGTTTTACGGCTAGTCGGCACGATAATGACCGCTCCACGTTTTTCACGGTCTGTTTTGTACTTCATTTATGTTTGATATTCAGAGTTTGATCAATTTAAAATTTTCAAATAGAATTAGTTCCGTATAAATTTTATTACATTGGTAAAATTCTCAAAAGCTGTTTTGTATAATATATCTGAAAAGAGTTTTGTTATTGTGTCTAAAAGTTTTTCGAGGGACTCTTCCGGGACGTTCGTTAGAGTGCACTGGTCACTCACAAAGCACCAATTTTTGTTCTATTTTGTGCTGGCACCATTCTATTCTGAACAAATACTGCTGACGTCACTCAACGACACTATACTTAATGCAAACTGGAGGTTGCAGAACATGAAACGTATTGTTTATTCTATAGACAGTTTTGAAACAGTGGGACAGACACGGTCCAGTCTCGCCTATGAGTGAAGTGACATCTATTTCCATTGTTCACGTCTCAGACTAAAAGCGATACATAACAAACTTGCCTCGGGACGCCACCAACCGTAGTCGAACTGTGGCTTTTAGATACTTTCTTTACAAAAGGAACAGTTTCTCTACAGTTACAGCCCAAAGACGGCCAGCACTATCTTCTGGGTTCTGATAGTTAAAATCGATAGAAGAAATGAATGAATTTTCTAGAAGCCTTTGATCTCATCTGATTGCAACCTCAGGAGAATTTCTACTATCTTGTGTTGTTGCTACATTTCTGGACACAAGGCAAGATCTTTGGGTGCATGTATGTCAGAGGTCATCATCTGGCTATCTCGACATACTTTCAGCTCTTCTTTTTGTGTCCAGGCACAGAAACTGCAGCACCGGTCTTTGCGGAGTTTTCCATCCAAAAGAAATAGTTTTGTCCTTCTGGCCACCAACTCCAGAATCAAACTAACACTATCTTATCGCAGGACTAGCTCTGTCATATCGCCAAAATATTCACAACGTGATTTTTGTTACCATATGAGAACCGTATTGTGGCCAATTATTGAAACCTAATTCTAGCATTAACCTAATCTTAACCCTAAAACTTTTATAAACAGCAAGAAAAAAATAAGTGTGCAGACTCAACGCATTCCGGTCAATTTCATGGCCATAATAATCACAAGTAATACTATGTCCCCTGGCCCTGATTATAATTACGTTTTCCTTGTATAATATCGCGCGTAAACCGAAAATCACGTATTTTCTGTGTGCTTCTCTCTCTCTCTCTCTCTCTCTCTCTCTCTCTCTCTCTTTCTCTCTCTCTCTCTCTCTCTCTCTCTCTCTCTCTCTCGCCCCTCTCGTTCCATCCCTCCTCTCTCTCTCTGCCCCTCTCCCTTCTCTCTCTCTTGATCATGTATTATGCAGTAAATTCCAAAAGAAATTGGGCCTCACAGCAAGAGTGATGACATTATGTTCGGACATAGTTCTGTGACTGAGTATTGTTAGAACATCTCACGTAGTGCGTTACCTCCATTACTGTCCTCTTCACCGCTCTCTCTCTCCCTCTCTCCCTCCCTCTCTCTCTCTCTCTCTCTCTCTCTATCTCTTTCTCTCTTTCTTTTGCTCTCTGTCTCTCCCTCTCTCTCCCTCTCTTTCATTGACGCTCTCCCTCTTTGTTTCTCCGTCCATCTTTCTCTCTTCCCTCCTTCTTTCTTCCTCTCTCCTCCTTTCTCTCTTACTGTATGTCTGTCTGTCTGTCTCTCTCTCTCTCTCCGCCTCCTCCTCCTCCTATCGAACACAAAAACATTTCAACACACACACAATCGTTCACATACACACAGCCTCGTATATTTTCCACCTCTCTCTACCCAAGTATCTGGATTGAGTGCCATCTTTTCAAAACGTGCTCCACAAAATGAGGACCGGACCTGGGCAAATCTATAATTTCCGCAAGACACCCATGCTTCATCATTCTGAAAACCTCTCTGACAGCGGACACCCCGCACACATACCCCGGGGGCCTACGATAAAAGATGTATGGGCTCTACCCACTGGTTCCGGCCTCCTTCTTCTCTCGCATTTCAGCAGTCATTCAGATTTTCATGATCAATTTCTTCATCTGGGTCAACGAATATCAGTATTTGACTAGGCCGGTCTAATTCTATGTACGGTGTTTTGGCTTTCCTTGCTCACGCACAAAAGTGCGGTTTTGCGCGGTCCATAAAGCCCGAGATACTAGATACGATGGTCTTTGTTTAAGAATAACCAAATCCTAGCCTGTCCCATCTCCTAACCGTTGTGAACTCTCTCCCACCCCCCACCCCCCCACCCCCCCACCCTCACCGTCACCCCCACCCTACCCCAATTCCCTGTTTTTCCCTTTCCCTTCTAGATTCTCACTGGGTGTGTGTATTTTTGCACCGACTAATGATGCTATTGGTGTTATAATGGCAGGCTCTGAATCCAGTCAGTTCTTTCACTAGATTCCTTCCTTCCCTCCTTCTTTATTTCAAATTCCTTCCTTTCATTCATCTGTCTGCCGTTGATTCATCTATCCATCTATCCATCCATTCATCCATTCATCCAACCAGCGGACATTCTGATTTTCCTTCCGTCCTTCTTTCCTTCCTCCTTCCTTTCTCCTTTCATTCCTTCCTTCCTTCCTTCCTGCCTTCCTTCAATCCTCTCTTTTTTCTCCTCTCTTTCTTACCTTTGTCCATCTTTACATTATCCCTTCCATCGATCCATCCATCCATCCATCCATCCACCCACTCACCCATCCATCCATCCATCTATCCACCCATCCATGCATCCATCCATCCATCAATCCGTCCATCAATCAACGTATCTATCTATCTATATCTATCTATGTATCTTTGAATCTATCTATATATTATGCCTGTCTGTCTGTCTGTCAGTCTGCTCAATTAAAACATTCCTACAGATCTCCCGGTCAAAGATGAAAAAAATCTGAAAACATTTCAAGATATTTTGTTACAAGTTCATGTATTCATCTCACCAAAGTTGGATAAATGCAAGCCATGAATTGCATATTGATATCGCCTCCTCGCGGTTCTTAGGGTTTCCATATCAACCTTACAATATGCAAATCAAATCTATATCCTACAAACAGAAATGCATGTCATATACAGCAAATGGCACAAGGTGAAATCTCCATGTCATATCCGTTTTGAGGACAAAGCTCCATATACTGTACCTAGACGAAATAAGTTATTATAAAAACCACAGAAAAAAACTGTGCGTAAGGGTAGCCACACAAAGGCCACCGAATTCGGTCACCGAGCCACTAGGCGCTTTAGGTGAGAAGAATTGCACTATATAAACGGGCCGAATCTAGGTTCGCTCTATGTGTAGTTGTTGAAATTATATAGTGCAATTCTTCTCACCTAAAGCGCCTAGTGGCTCGGTGACCGAATTCGGTGGCCTTTGTGTGGCTACCCTAAAGCTTAAAGCAGGTATAAAAAAAATGGCAAAAAGAAAAGGCTGTACGCAGCAAAGCATGGTTTAAGAAATAATACCCAAATGATACAATAAAAGGCAAAGAAAAGTGGAAGACGGAGAGACGCGTGCAAAGAAGGGTGGGTTCAAGTATAGACGGAGAAATTGATGTTTTGTTTCATTTAATTTTAAATCTGGCAGCTCCTAATATCTTGGAAATGAGAGATGAAGTGTCATTTACAGCTGTGTTGCTGACGAAACAATGGAGGGTCAACAACAAAACCAACATATTCGACATTAACGACAACAACAACAAGAACATGCCACATCCAATTTGACACAGATTTTAAAACCGTTTGTCTATCCTAAACTACTGAACCTTCAAAGCGATCCATAGTTTTGTATGTCTAACACACTCCCCTGCTCTACTGTAGGTAAGGCGTTGTCAGTCACGCCAATGTTCACGCATACCCGATGTGGGTTTGGAGACTGAGCTTGGTGACCATTGTGTCACGCGAGTGGCCTCAGAGATATCTAACTTGGCCGTTACTTTCCTGTGGATCACTGTTCTGTTTGTCTGTCTGCTCTCTCTCTCTCTCTCTCTCTCTCTCTCTCTCTCTCTCTCTCTCTTTCTCTCTCTCTCTCTCTCTCTCTCTCTCTCTCTCTCTCTCTCTCTCGCTCACACAGAAACTCTCTCTCTCTCTCATATACATACATTCTCAGTTCTTCCCTCTCTACATCCATCTCTGTCTCTCTCTCTCTCTCTCTCTCTCTCTCTCTTTCCTCTCTGTTCATCTCCCTCTCTTCTCTCCCTTTTTTTTCTCTCTCTTTCTTTCTCTCTTTCTCTCTCTCTTTTTCGCTCTCCCCCGTTCTGTCTGTCTGTCTCCCTCTTTTCAGTATTTCTCTCTCTCTCTTTCCTTGCTCCCCGCTGCACCAAGTACTCCGCAGACTGTTATGTTGGAATGTTCTTTCACAATTGGATCCATTTTTAAAATGCTCAGCAATTTGTGCGCACACAAAAAAAAATTTAAAAAAGAGCAAGGGAAAAAAATAATGTAAGAAATGGAATACCAACAAACCCATCCTTATGTCAATATTCCCAATAACTTAATTATATGTGCAATCAGCATTCATCACTGCCATTTGCATTCATTGTTCTCATTTGTTCAAAATCACGCCTCTCTCTATCCTGCAACACGCAATGTGGATCTCCTTCTCCACAATATGAGCACTAAGTTTTGATTTGTGTATGAAAACACATAAAAACAACGCAACCATTAATTGTATTACTGATATGGGCCAGGGTGAACCAGTGTACAGGAATTACTAATTGAATCGCTGGTATTTCATTTTTATTCATATAGACATTTTGCTGTGAATGTATATGTCATGTAACAAGCGGTCTGCATTACAAATTCCAAAAAATCACCATTCAGACTTGCGATGCTGAGAGAAAAAAAGAGAGAGAGAGACAAACAGACAGACAGAACGACAGAAAGACAGACAGACAGAAGACAAACAGACAGACAGAAAGACAAAGACAGACAGACAGACAGATAGACAG
The DNA here is from genome assembly GCA_963931925.1 of Onchidella celtica. NCBI lineage: Eukaryota > Metazoa > Mollusca > Gastropoda > Systellommatophora > Onchidiidae > Onchidella > Onchidella celtica. Next base: position 25,913,348 of record OZ007570.1, read on the forward strand.
AAAGGCAGACAGACAGACAGAGGTGCGAACAGAGAGACACTGTACACCATCTCATGAAGAATTAATTTTCATTTTAAGTGAAGTGCAATTTTTCAGTCCTGATATATATTCTATTATGCATGATCCCAAGGTCCCCTGGCAAATATCAGTTTTGTAAAATCTTTACCCAAAAAGACGAAACATCTCAAAGGAAGCAGGGATAGGCTTGTCGAACTTTAATTTGGTAATATTAAATTGTCAGTATTAGCACATATATACAATATACAAACATAGCTCTGCGCCCGTAGCGCCATATTATCCGGCATGCATCTTTTTCATTTCGCCAACAAGGAAAAAACGCGGGAGCTAATGACGATGCTGACAGCTGATTGCCAGGGATAGATGATGTACATTTATCATCATGTCACACAAACCTTTTTTGCTCCTTTAGACGATACAGAGATACGGCGTTTAAAAAGAAGAAGAGTGCTTACATCAGGTAGCGCTAGATGTTTGGACTTGAAATTTGAAAATTCTCTGTATGACGGATAACACGGCAGCCGGATGTTATGGAAAATGGAAACTGAATAAAGGGAAAAAAATTATTCCTCAGAAAGGCCAGGGCAGCTGGGAGAAAACCAGAGAGAAGAGCTGAAACAGAAAAGAGTAGAATTAAGAACGAAAGAATGTTTTCATTAAGAGTGTTATATTTACAGATAAAACAAAAACAAAATTATGCCATAAGCTATGCAGTCTAAAACGCACGGTCTTAATATTTATCAACAATTGCTGTTTTTTTTTAGTGTGGGCAGTGTCTCAGTTTTCCATTACATTTAGATTAGGTGCACATATGCGACTTTGCTGCATTGCAGTCTTGTTGCATATTTTTTTTTATCCAAATGAAAGAACGGAGATGCGCACTCAAGCTAGACACGGGTACATTGGAGGGTCAACGGGAACACGAAACTAGGACACGATTGCAACACGACAGCAAGTACACGACGAGCCTTTCAATTCATACACTTTTTGGGGAACTTTCAAAATCAATGACATCCCTTTTGGTATGTTATTCACGTATAATTTATTTTCGCTAACGTGTAATGGATACTTTCTGATATCACACAGCGAATTCTTCTTCATACAGTCCACTGTTCTCATACAGTATTCTTATTCTTCTACCAGCACAGGCTGCCATATCCCCATCAGTGGCGTAGCAATAGGGGGCGATGAGGGGTCAGTCCCTCCTGTGTGAAGGTTGGAAGGGAAGGAGGGGAGGGTTGGAAAAAACTCATATAATTTCCTATTGTGGAAATACTGCTAAAAGTAGAGTGACCGTCGGGGCACACTTCCCCCCCCCCCCCCATCCTCCAAAATACACGATGTCCCCAGGCACTACGGGTCTCCACTACACCGCTGACTCCCATTACTAGGCTAACATCCCCATTTTCTTCCAGCTTCAGCTCGTATTTGGGCTGATATCTTCATACAACACTATCTCCTGGGAGCGGAAAAATGTCCAGGCTATGGAAAAAAGGAGTGGCTCGTTCTATACTCATTTCGGGGGAGAGAAAGAGACAGAGACATCGGGTGTGGAACGCTAGCGTGAGGTCCCAGGAACCTGGAAATGAAATAACTCAACCTGATAAAGCCTGTTTTCTATGATGGCAAAAGGAGCGAGAGATGGGATGACAGAGAGAGAAAAACATAGAAGGAGGAGGGGAGGACGTAGATGACATGTCAGTAGAAAGAGAGACGTTTGCACTGAATCACCTTCCTGTTTTCCATAGCAGATGAAAAGATGGAGAGAGAGAGAGAGAAAGAAACAGAGTGGGTGGGGAAGGACGTACATGATTTGTCAATAGAAAGAGAGAAGTGTGCACAGAATTACCTTCCAGTTTTCCATAGCAGATGAAGACTTGGAGAGAGAAAAAGAGAGAGAGAGAGGGGGAGAGGGGAGAGAGAGAGAGAGAGAGAGAGAGAGAGAAACACGCGTAGAGGACGAAGTTTATAGCTGTAGTTCTTGCATAAACGAATCTTATCTGATGATAAACAAACCAGTGTCAACAAAAACACGAGTACACACACACACACACACACACACACACACACATTATATAGACACAGACTTAGAGGCGAAGTCTGGCCATGATGCACCTGAAAAAACAACAACAGACCCTTACATGATAAGGTGAAGATGACATTGATTCTAACCAAACCACTCTCAGGGTGGTGTAATCTGTTCTCTATGCACCTGAAAAAACAACAACAGACCCTTACATGATAAGGTGAAGATGACATTGATTCTAACCAAACCACTCTCAGGGTGGTGTAATCTGTTCTCTCTATGCACTTGAAAAGAGCACATAATCGCACTCCGCGTGATAAAGCGCGTGAAAAGAGAGTCAAAAGTCACTAAACGGTGGCAGTGGAGTTTGATACAATGAAGAACTGACGACTTTGCTTTTGTTTATTCCAACTCCGCTGTTTGCTTAACTGAGAAATTCGAGGGTAAATATTTGCGCTTTTAGTATTGTGATAAGAAATTAGAATCATTCGGAACTGTGAAACATCTTGATAAATAATAATCACAACGCATTTTTAAATATGTGTCAACGTGTACATTATTTTGTTATCTCTTTTATGTACTAAGAGATCTCCAGTTTTTTCAGAAAATGGAGATAAAAGCAACAAGAACTGGGACCGCCAAATGTGCAGTCTCCCAACGCCCTTCCCCGACCCCTTCCTAAAATATACTTTGCAAAGCCCTTCGTTAACAACAAAATTAACTAAAACCAAACTATACAATACACTCTTAAGAAAAGCAAACGCACTCTAACATGATCTTAAAGTTCCACCCTCCAAGCTTCCTGTTTAACATGACACAGATCTGTGGTGCGTCGACTTTTATTTTCATTTAAACTATATTTGTCTTTCTGAATGTGCTGTATAGTTTTCTTCTCATTTCATTCGGCCCTTAACTCTTTCGCTGTGAAAGCTGTGAAACGCTGTTTTTTATTGAGCCCTGGATACTTTTAGATCTCATTAATACGGTTTTTTTTCAAGCAGAACACATGAATTAACATAATAAAACCTATTTGCGATACAAAATCATCAGTAGAAAATGGACAGTTTACCGTCATCCAGAGACGAAGTTATTCACATTTTGTGGAACTGGCATTTAAAGGATTAAACAAGACCAAAAACTTACGCCGACACTTCCAATGGATAGTTTTGTAAATAACATCAATAATCTTTAGGGAAAGAAATCACAGTTTGATTCATCTTACAACAGTTGTCAGATTATTTAGGAATTATTATTGGTGGATTATTTAGGAATACCGGAATGTACGAGGTTAGTGACAGAAGTCTGCACAATGATAAGTATCAAAGAAAACTCTTACAACAGTTGTCAGAGAATTGTTAGGTGGATTATCGAGGGACATAGGAATTTACGAGGTTGCTGACAGAAATGCGCACGGTGGTATGTATCAAGGAATACCACAGTGTCTCCTCGGCTAATGATACCGGCCTTGTTTATGTTTGGGCTTTAAAGTGAGTCCACAATTTTCTGCCTATGAGTAAGTCTGACTCTACTTAAATTGTTTTTGAGAAAGTTGAGCTCCAAAACAGAAACGTACTTTGATTTAAATGGAGATAAATGAAGGTAAGCAGAGATTTGAGGGAGATAGAACACTAAGAAAATAATTCAGAGAAAAGGTGAGACTATTAGAAATGTTTGTGCCTAGTTAGAATCGAACCCATGACCTCTGCTATGGCGCCAAAAGCGTTGCTGTGAAGACGTTTTAATGTTCGGTCACCTGTTTCTCCAAAAAAACAATAATAACAACACCAACAACAACAACAACTAAACAATGCAGCCGAACTGTCAAACATTGTCTCTAACTGTGTTGAATATTTGTGAACAAGACCCATCCCTCTACTTTATTACATTTAAATACTAGGTTAAAAGAAAGGGCACAAAAATATTTAAACCTTTGCATCTCAAGGTGGGGCTGGTGATATTTTGGTGGGGTGTAGAACTTCAGTATGGAGCGCCTGGATTTTTCATAGAAATCTTAATTTCACAGTATAATTTAACTTAGCTGTATGGATAAACTTTTTTTTGCATTTTAATACTGCATACTATCTTTGTCCGATCATGGTAGGGCTCACATTTTTTTTTTAATTGAAGTGGGTTTTGGGACAAAAAAAAAAGGTTGAGAAACATTGATTGCCTCAGGGGAGTTAGATCTTTTTTGCATTGAAAGATTGAAGTCCAGTCCCAGCAAAAGTTGAGTTATGCCACTCTGTTATGTAAGGGCACAGACATACAATAGATATAGGAGTGTAAATTTGATGCCTCCAATCTTCTTTACATAATACAATAAATAAGTGACGCAGGGTTATTTGGTCTCCGTGCAGGGTTGTTAAAATGGTGGAGTGATTACCGCCCGTGTTGAATCTCAAGATAAAATCATATTATAGGGACAGAATAAACCGTCTGTAACAACCTGGATATACACAACATCCATTTGATGTAAATTCTTTGTAATCAACAGATAAGGGGCGAGAATTTAAAGTTTACCCTGAAATAATCTGTGAAATAAACTCTCTTTGGAGGCGTAAAGCGAAAGATGCTTCGGCGTGTAAAGTGAAGAGCATTGAGTGACGTAACAGGAGGAAAGGTATTGAAAAGTGCAAGCGCGAGAACTAAGATAATACGGTCTAACAAGCTAGACAGAAGATTAAGCGGGCACTGAACTACGGAATGTGCATGGAATTTTGTTAAAGATTACAGCAAGAAAATCAGTATGGGGATATTGTATCAAGAGCGACAGACAAAGCTAGATTAGGAGAGAGAGTGGTTATGGTAAGTAAACAAACTAGGCCATTGGGAAGTGGGGGTGGGGTGGACAGGGGAGTAGGGGTGGGGGTATACGATGGGAAAGGAAAAAGATGAGGCAGAAACGCAGATAATGAGATACGACTGACTGAGAAGGGTAGATGGCGACATAATGATACCCAGAGACAGAGAGAGAGGAAGAGAAAGAGAGAGAGAGAGAGAGAGCGAGAGAGCGGGCGGAGAGAAACACAAAAGGGCGGGGGGAGGAGAGAAAGAAGGAGGGAGAAAAAAAGAGAGAGAGAGAGAGAGAGAGAGACCAACACAACCCGACCCAATCAAGAAGGACCTGCCAGGCGTCATTCATCACTGGATGATGGAAAAGCTCTCATTGTTCAAAGCACTGTTATCTCCCTTTCTCACTACCACCCCTTCTATTTCTACTTCATAGATCTTCGCACCTTTTCTGCTATAGAGAGTATTTATTGAATGATATCTCTCTTACTTTTTCTTTATTGCTTTGTCTATCTATCTATCTATCTATAGCTATCTATCTATCTATCTATCTATCTATCTATCTATCTATCTATCTATCTATCTATCTATCTATCTATCTAGATATCTGTCTATTTATCTATCTCTCTCTCTATCTCTCTATCTATCTAGATATCTGTCTATTTATCTATCTATCTATCTATCTATCTATCTATCTATCTATCTATCTATCTATCTATCTATCTATCTATCTATCTATCCATCTATCTAGCTATCTATCTATCTATCTGTCTGTCTATATATCTATCTATCGGTCTGTATGTCTGCCTGTCTGTCACTCCTTTCTCTCTGTCGATCGATCTGTCTGTCTGTCTGCCTGCGTGTCTGTTGTTTGCCCCTGCCTCTTCGTTTATCAATCAACGTAAATCTCTGTCGTTTGAAAGAAAAGCTGTTTACCCTCGGGATATGCAGCAAGTACATTCCAGAAGCAAAGGCACAAAGAGGGCCTGTACACATTTGTTTACCCTTTCGGATGGCTCAGCATTCTAAAACATGTTCCGATACCTTAAATAGGCCCATTGCGGACAGCGGCCATTTTAGTTCTCAAGACCGACGCCTCAACATGGGGATGGCAGCATTGACTTTGATTCGTTAGCTGATTTGCACCGTGAGCACTTCAGGCGTTGCGAACCAATCGGCGTCAAGCAAAAAAAAAAAAAAGTAAACAATAACACGTGTGTTCACGCACATGGGAGATGTTCAGTCAATTCTTTCACTTCCTTGCCCTTGTTAAACAAGTTGTTTACACGTATGGTAGAGAATCTGACCAGCTTGGATCCATCCTTTCCACCCCTGTCATAACAGTCAACTGTAATGCAACCAGCAAGCATTTTAAGCGCTTAGACATTATCTCGAAGTTACACTCATCAGCTGATCCACCCGCCATTTTAGGTGTCGGAAGTACAAAACAAAAACACTCGGTGACGTCATTCCCAATGGGCCTATAAACCAAGGAAAACAATTATCTCACTATTACCCTCACATGCCTGCACCTATTGCGCCGTTTCCCATGCACCCCTCCCCCCCCACCCCTCAATGGGCCTATAAACCAAGGAAAACAATTATCTCACTATTACCCCCACCTGCCTGCACCTATTGCGCCGTTTCCCATGCACCCCCCCCCCACCCCCACCCCCCACAAACTACCCAACCTTACTTCCGCACACAAATGGACATGACGTAACACCTGGTGATGTTCGCAGCTATATTACAAGCAGTTTAATTACTCAATACTTCACTTTTGCGATCACATCATATACATATTACAGCTGTAAAAAAAAAAATAAAAATGCCAAAGCCCCCAAAATAACGGATACAGACAACAAGAAAAAGAAAAAAAATGTGTGTGTGTGTGTGGGGGGGGGAGGGTAGCGGCGGATCGTGAGTCTACATGGAGATTTTGTGTTCAGACACCGAGGGGAAGTGACGTCAAACGAAGCCCTCCTGAACGTAGACGGCGTTCAGAATCTATTCCAATACACTACGTTAAGGTTACACTGAGCGTCATACCCAGGTCAAAGGCATGGCAAATTGCAATATCATTTCTTGTAGGCCTATTTGTTACACCAAAGAATTTAAGATCTCATCTGGCTAGACCATAGGAGTTGTCCCAGCAATTCCAACAAAGTACTTAGATTGGGGAGTCGCCTTCCTGCGACCCATATTATATGTAAACCTGTATTGATATTTTTCTATTAGACACTTTGTGTGCATGAGGCCTTTGTCAAGTCTTTGTGCAGCGATGTTAAGTCAGCAGTCCTGCTATTTAGAACATGGGAAGTTTTAAAGTGCAATACAAGTGTATCTCATTTGCTTTGAAACTCATTTCCTCGATGTCTTCATTTAATAAGTATCCTTCTGAAGATAATGTTTCCTCTTGTATTGGTTTCCGGTGACAGGACCACAGATAAAAACTCCGTGTTTTGGTAAACCAGGTTGTAAATAAATAAACAGCATTCATAGCAACTTGAGCCTTATTTAGAGACTTAACTCAAATGCTCAGCAGACCAATGTCAAGATGAACAGAATAAAGGGACTTAGGACATCAGGGCCAGTATATAATGTACTCTTTACATGGTCCACTAAAATCCAGAATTACTGCAAAGAGTGTGGAAGGGGCGCGGTGGAAATGAGAAAATTAACTGAAGCAGAGGATTGGGGCTAAAGATATCCTCGCTTGGTTTATTACATTACTACGCGGTGTGACCAAGGAAGATCTCCTATTTCTGGTAAAGACACGTCACACTCTGACGATTATTCTCCACTGAAATATTGATAGTGACTGTTTATTGGTATTATATAGAATCTTTGATGGGATATTCCTATACACATGTCAGTCCTGGGCGTTGAAAGTTACTCAAGCATCAAAAAGTGGGAGGAATATAATGTTTGGTTTTAACAAAGTACAATTGTGACTATTCGTGGAATTTTGGTTTGTCAAGTTTAATCCGTAACATCGTGGGAAGTAAAGGTGATAATGCACCATTGGTGACCGACTATTCCCACCATCACTCACACGAACACTTGCATTGTGCCCACCACTGTTCTGCTCTGTGGGAAGGATTGCGTTCTCTTGACAATGGAACATGAAAGGAAACATTTCTATACTATCGTTTTCGAGACTTGATTGACAATGCAGCTAGCTGCACCAAGATCTGTCTGATGAACATTTCTCCTATTCTAAAAACCCTCAAGTTCCACCGCCGAGAACAAAGCTTATTATTTCAGAATATCATTATTCAAGGCTGCAACAGCGCCCCAGAACTTCACCGACAGTCTCATATTTTCATTAATGCTGCGTCCGTTTGAGAAACTGTGTCGTCCATTTATAGGTAATAAGTTCATTCACTGTTGCTTATATGCTTACCCATTTTCTAGGATAGCACTAACTTTATCATTTCTCACAGGACCGTGCATGCATGCAAGTGTTGGCTAACTATTAAAATCAGTAATTTGTCCCAAAGCTAAATTCTGAATGGGATACGATACAGATGACTTTATTTGCGCTGGAAAGTTAATTTTGCCACAAAGTTAAGTAAACCCACAACTTTGCACCGCCTTCCCAGCCAAACCAAACAACTTTCCTCTACGCAGTGCATCTGTTATCAAATTGCTCATTAGCGCCAATTTTTCCAGGATCAGCCGCCACAGGACGGACCCAATCATTCCCAGATTATTCGATCACAAAACTTCGTCCCGAGCGCTTTGACAAGATGCAAGCACGAAGAAAAAAGATGGGAGTTTCATCTTCTTGGAAAAGCGTTGCGCGTCTTTCACTCACTACAAGAACACACGTGTGGCACGTTTTAGAGAAGGCTCATGACACAAGGCTGGAATAATTCGATTAGAAAATGACGTGCTCATACAGCCAGTACAAGAACGACCGGTGTTAATTGGGGTGAGCATCGCTAAGAGCTATGAGCAATGCACATCACGCACTGAGGAGATTCTTCAGGACATTTTTTACTGAAATCTGCAGATATCTGAGACCAGTATTGGTATTTTCTCAGTGTTCTTTTGGCATATTTCTTGTCATTTGTCAAAGAGGGTAGAAAAGTAATATGCGCAGTGCAGGCATTAGAGTAAGGCAATGGACTTATTTTATAACAAAGGATTCAGCCACCCAAGAGTGAGTTACTCGAGTCAAAAGGACCATTTCAAACTGTCATGGAAAACCCAAGATGAAGTCCATGTGGAGACAATTATTACTAGAGAAAAATGAATGGATATGACAGTGGGTTTATGAGTCCTTGAGTAGATATTTTAGTCCGTAATCGATTCAGACAGTAAGTCAATGAATAACTCAGTAAACCAGTTCACCTATCAGGTAGTTGATGAATAACATACTGATTCAGTTCACTTGGCAATCTTTAAATGGGAAGAAGGTCGCCCCTTCCCAAGTATCCAATGATCTTTTTTTAATCTTCAACCTGTGCACTCCCAAACAGCTCCCTCCAAATACTTTTCTTTTCGGTCTACTCATTGTTACCTTGCACACACCTCCAACTGCAGTCCTCCGCCTCTGTGTTTACTGAGCACAGAGGGTAAACCGAAAAGGACTGATAAGGTAAAAAGAATGAAAGTAAAAGAGTACAAGTGATACAGGTAATAATTAAACAGAAATATATTAAAAAGATTACCCTCCAGCACATCCCCACTCATCATAAAAATCCTAAATTAAAAAGGGACATCTATCAATGAAATGAAAGGAATGGGGGATAAAGGGATCTCATGGTAATAAATATACGAGATAACAAAGCAAGACTACCTCACCAGTGCTGATACAGAGGATGTCAACGTTCTGAGCAGAGCAACTGAAGGGGTTTTACAATCGGAGTGTAGGAGGTGAAGCGACGTGTGATGGTTTACAGAGGCACGAAAACTGACAGAGAACGGATATGAAGACGATAAAGCTATTCCTCTGAGCATAAATCTATTAGCTGGGCGAGAATAGATGGGCTCCCAATATGATTTCCATGAACTCTGAGCCAGGTATTGCTAAGGAAGGAAAATAGGGGAATTCCCAAAGGGTCAGGGCTCTGGACTACCCAGGCTCTTCCAAGGCCGAGGGTCGATGAAAACAAGGGCACAATTTGGTATGCCACGAGAGAACTTCCATCCCCCCTCCCCTCCCCCCACGACAGTACTGCTACATCGTGGAAAGAAAGGAAAACATACTAGAGGCCAGATCTTGTATATATTCAAACATCGTACTACAGGTGAAACGAACCTAAACTGGACGTAAGTGGATCAGTTACCGTAAACGGCCCACTCAGTCAAGTCTGTTTTGGCCCAGTGCCAGAGGTCTGTCTTTACGTTAGCTGACTCGGTACAGTTTTGATGCATCCAAACAAGTGAGAAAGACGTGTTTCACTCTTGCCTGTGGGCGAAGGCCAGTTTAAACTCTATAGTTCACAGATCACACGAATACCTAGACAACACAGATTTAACTCACTGCCCACCCGCCAAAATGTGTCCAGGTGTTTATTTTTGGGAGGTTTCACTGCCCTTGACATCTACACCTCATTTTGTCTTGTTTTATTGTTCTTGTTGTGGTAAGGATTATTTTTTTTTTTTTTTAGATTTTTGCCCGGGCAGCGGCCTTGTACGGCCTGCTCTTCACGATTTCCAATTGCCAAGGTATCTTTAACTTGTGCAACGTGCACACGGGCCCTCCGAATTTTTCGTCCTTATCCGAGAAGACTAGGTGCTCGATCCTACCTACCGTAGGATCAGGGACAGGAAAGTAAGAGAAAAATCCCAAAATTCCAACATGCCTGCAGATTAGAACCCGTTACCTTCGGCATGAGAGGCGAGCACCTTGCCCCTAGATCACTGTGTCCGCCTAATTAATGTCAAAGGACGCGTTTCTTAAATAAAAGGTCCCATAACCCGTCACATTCTGGGCCTGATTTCTTCAGCTTTCGGTTGGAATAAAATCCGCTCACAGTTCTTTGCTTCAATCTCCAGTAGCGAAGACACAACCAGCGTTTCTGAGACTCCGTGGATCGCAGAGGAGGAGCTATTTCTCTAGTGACCAAAATGACAGCAGAAATCATGATGATTACACTAAAGAGTTCTGGAAAGCAGTTAGAATTCCGAAATTTTAGTGTATGACGCAAGTAACTGTATGATACTGAATGTCAAACCGTACTGACTTCCATCCCTCCAAAATCCATCTTCATTATGTCGGAATTCCTCATAACTATTTTCTATGTGCATGTCTGATTAGGTTGCCAGAGATATCAAACATAAAGATTATTTGTCCCGAGGACTCCTCGACCTCGGGAATTCATCTTCCAGTTGTGCATGTTTAAAAGTCTCCACTATTTCATGGTTTCCTGTCTGACTAGTCTGTCTGCAGAAAGAGGACATTAAATAACAGCTGGATATCAAATACAAAACTTGTTTATCTCATATCCAGTGCTATTCAGTGCAAAGATACAAACCAAAATCTCTGCTCTTGGCTAATGCTCGGTCACTAAAAACATTGTATTCCCCAAGGACAAGCAAAAATCACAAGCCATACAAATGCATTTACATAAAATTCATATCCCATTCACAAACATTCTTTTTCCTGCCTTTCAAAATTCTACAGTGAAATAGTGCAGTGACAAAAACGAATGAATCCTTTAATACACCCGGCCCTCGCATGGCTCTCAGACACCCAGGGGATGGGTCTGTTAATGCTGTATCTTAAGCATAGCAAATGCAGATTACGTTTTTCAATCTCACCTAAAAAAAAGACACAAAAGATATGCCCTTTGTACATCTATTTCATTTAGTTTAAGAATTTCATTACTTAATTATCCCTCTAAACTGTATTCTAACTTCATTACGAACATAATGAGGCCATCTCAGCAAAGATTTCAAATTCCACTTTTTAGACAAAGGCTATGTATAAAAACCCAGCCCAAATTACATTGCATAAGGGGATCTGATATTTCTTCTTTACCTTTTTTGATATTATTTTACATACCATAATTTTCCACAGATCCTTTTCTCGTAGAGCTGGAAAACTTTTAATGAATTACTGCAAAAGATTTTTTTCTCTATCTCTAACTTTCGCCAAAGGCGCATCAGAACGTTATCATTTTCATTCCGCCACTAATATTAACAACAGCTGAGTTCTATTAATGCGGAATCACACACAAAGAAGGAATGTTACAAAGAAGGTTTAAAAAATTAATAATAACCGTAAACCCTGGAGATTCATCATGACGAAGGCGGAAAAAGGATCTTTAGATGTTGTAAATTCAAGGGAACCGAACAGCTGCAATTATTAAAATGGTCCATTTCAGCTTCCATCTGGTAACCTTTACTTCGATGTGAAAAAGACTTTTTTTTTTTTTTTTTGAGATCTAAAACACAAAGAGTAAAATTGAAATATAGAAAAATAACTAGTGGGTGGCCCTTTTGATCATGAACAATGGTTGTCAGTTACTATTAAAGAAGCCAAGTTTTAAGCCTTGACCTTTTCGTTGCTCATTTGACAGTGCATTATTCATTATTGAACCGCCATAAAAAAAAAATGTGTATGTCAGCAGCTGGAACATTTCCTTTCAACAGCTCTCCAAAACAGGGGGAAAGGGCGAATGTTGTTAGGTTGTTTTTTTTTTTTTCCTTACTGTCGTCTTTCCGACTGTGCAAAATGTCAAAGTAATTTTATGCACCATTCCCTGATGCAATCAGATAAGATCAGACAAAGCAAGACGCAGAAAACTATATGAAATAGTTGGGATAATCAACTTTTACTTGTATTGTGTTGAAAGCAAAACGACATAATCGTGCTAAAATACGGAGTGCTGTAAAAACCTTAAGAACAAACGACCATTGCTAGCGACGCCCACCGACTCCCAATCCAAATGATACATTTTCGCCTGTCTCGCCAGTTCATATTTCTGATGTAGTCATTAACGAAGCCAGTGTCTAAATGGATGTTGAAGTTTATCTAAGTCAATCACTGAATCCCACAGTCACTGATGATGGCATTAAAAAGCCGATCTTAACTGGATTTTAAGTTTTCATTTTTTGATGGGGCTTAGATGACGTAATGTAATCAAGCCAATAAGACCTGAGATAATTCGAATCACTGATCCTCCTCCCCTTCCCATGTTTTCATTGCGTCATCAAATCGATCATTATTGTTTTTTTTCTATTTCAGCGCCCCGTTCTGTGCCTATGCAATCAGATGCCTGTAGAAGTTTTAACTTTTAGCCCGTGTACAAGCACTGGTGTAGCTGGGCACTAACAGGAACCCTGAGTTTCATGATATACATGAATAACCGGTTTCAAGATAGGACTATTTAAAACGTTAAGAAAGCTTCAGATAGCCACATGCAAGCTGAACTAGTGTTAAAGTCAGAGACATTGTTGTTGCATCTAATAAACTAAAATAAAGGAAATCGGATTTCTCTTAGAATTCTTCTCAGCGCACCAATGGATCGCAAACCAATACTTGCGAGCGTATTTGCCGCGTCACATCGTAAACGAAATGTGTTGTTTTTTTTTTCCACGGATACACATTTTTTTTTTAATTGCCTAAGTGTTATCGCATTATGTTGTATATGAATTGTTGAACAAATCGACATGACCTGCATCTGAAAGTGTTATGCGGTATCACATAAACGTCGAAACTATGGGGGACATGATAGCAATTGTTTGTTTTTTTTGTGGTTGTTGTTGTTGTTGTTTTTTGTTACTATTATATCATCTATACATTCGTCATTCATTGTCGTGCTTATGAATGAAATATGGTTTCTCTTTTCCACGTTCATTTTATTCCCTCTATTCTTCTCCTTCTGATAGAATCCTTGGTCTTTTTTATTTCTCTTTGCTTATTTTTTTTCCCCATTTTAAATGTCTTGTTCTTTCCCCTACATTTCTCTGCTCTAATGAAATAAAGTAATCTATTTCCAAACTCCAGATGTTTCCTTCCTCCCAAAGATTCTGTTTTAAGTGATATGTTGAAAGGCTGGTGACATTCCATGATCAAATTCTAAATCCTAAGTAATCATCTATTTTAGAATAAGACAGGGCCACAGATTTATAGGTCTCCTTTCCCTGATCCTTCACCCGGCAGAGTGACTTTTTTTCGTGCGAGCTTTAGCAAATTGAGGAGCGGGGCAGCAACACACCTCCAAATACAGGACAGCTCTAATGCATCCCAGGGATTTTCGATGACGTTCAGAGTCATATCAGGCACAGTCCAGAGATTGCAGCACCCATAGCAGTGCTCGATAGAACGAGAAACCCCTTAGCCGATGACCTGTGTTTGGGGGTGTGTTGCTGCCCCGCTCCTGAATTTGCTAAAGCTCGTATGGAAAAAAAAATCACGCCACCCGGCAACGCCATTTTTATTCTGCTAAATAACCACACAAAAAAACAACTATCAATTAAAAAGAAAACAAATTAATTTCTAATGCTAGACTGGCTGGTTCATGGTCAAAAGGAGAACGTTTTTCAAAATCATTACAAAATTAGTCAGGCAGTAAGATTATACTGGTGGTATGAAATTCAAAATAAAGTTTGGAAAAAACAAACAAACAAAATTGCCATTTCGGTCAGCACATCAGCACTAATGCTGAAGACCTCATGCAAACTGAGTCAGGCAGTCTCCTGAAACGCATCTGTAATATTATTGAGAGCCGGGTTCAAAAGATTTTGGGTTTTTCTGACAGTGTGGCTTCTTAATCCGCTTACGATGGCCAAGATAGAGATTGTACTCGCTAGGACTTTTCTTTTGTCTCCTTCACCTTTATACGCAGAAGATGATGATTGGCCGAGTCTCACGATACCTTACCCGATTTTCTATCACCCTAGGATTACCGCAGGTCATAGACCTCTGAAGTTTGGACTCATGTTGATGACGGTATTGATGTTTGATACTGTCTTTTGAGATACTTTGAGCATGGTCAGTTTCATTTGAATTTTTTATTTTCGTTGTTTTAAAATGCAGAAGAGTTTGGTCTGAGATAATGCATTGCTCTGAAATTAAAAAGCAACGGACCAAATTATTTCTTCAACAACGGCAGATGGTTTCAGTCGAAAAAAAAGTGGGCGGGGAGTTGCAAGAGAGGAATCACAAGCAGATAATAGAAAAGTAGGAGAAACAAATGGTGTTCTACACCGACGGAGCGAAGTATACCGTGAGGGCAAAAATATATGGTAATGCTGGGGAGGAGGAAACAGCAAATACAGTAATCATGAAAAACAGTTATGAAAAGTGAGAAACTTGGGGCATGTAGCGTCCCACTAGTTGAACGATCGATATTTTCTCACCCCCCCCCCCCCCGCTTGGCGAGTCTCACTCGGCGACCTTCCTCCCCCCTCTCGCCAGCAAGACCGGTATTTCTCTTTGATGTGGCTTGTTTGTTTCACTGTAGAAAATCTAGAGAGTCTGGAAGATACTGCGGTGTCCGAGATTACGCTAGGTCGACCTTGAGTGATGTAATTCTGTGACGTGTCTGTGTACGATTGGATGGCTGGTATGTGTCCCGAACGATCTAGGTCTGTCTCGTGCTTATGGGGCGGTTAAGCCGCTTCCTGAACGTTCCTGGGCGGAATATATATAATAAGGGCCAGGCGAGTAGGAGGGGTGCAAATCGTGGGTGAAAATCGTAAGGTGCAAATCGTAGGTGAAAATCCAGTTGTAGTTAGAAGTGTGTCTTCCCGGCTAGCTAGGTGTAAGTAACTTGTGGATATCAGCTCTTGTTTACAGTTATTAAACGTTAGTATTAAATTGTTCATCGGATCCTGTTATTTATTTCTACAACAGTTCGAGACAGTTTCGTTTTTTAAGGGGTAGACGATCAGTTCATCTGACTCTCCCCATTATAACGTGCTGAAATTTGCATCAACTGTTACATATTGGGGGCTCGTCCGGGGTCCGATCAGATCAGAACAGATTCAACTCAGACCATCGAAGTGTTTCTAAAGTACAGTAAATTGTGTAAAGATCATCGAGGATATTCACAACATGTCAGAGGCTATTGGAAGGCTTGGCCAGGAAGCAGACGCCTTGGAGCTCACTGGGAAGGAGAGACAGGACTACATCCGTGAAGGCCTAAGGGAGGAAAGAGAGAGGCAAGAGCGCATGGAGCAACTGAAGATGGAAAGACAGGCTCAGGAGAAGGAGGCTGAACGACAGGCTCAGGAGAAGGAGGCTCAACGACAGGCTCAGGACAAGGAGGTTCAACGACAGCTGGAAAGAGAAAAGATGAACCACGAGCTGGAGATGGAGAGGATCCGCCATCAGCGTGGAGGTGAGTCGACGCAGGGGACCAGCGACCACGCCAGTTCCAAGAGACCCAAGCTACTTGCATTTCAGGATGGGAAGGACGACCTTGATAGCTGGCTACTTCGTTTTGAGAGGTTTGCCGAGACAGCGGACTGGCCCAGATCCACCTGGACGACATCACTGTCTGCCCTGCTGACTGGGAGAGCTCTGGAGTGCTTCTGTCGATTGCCGATCGATGAGGCCAAGGACTACGACAAAGTCAAGGAAGCTTTACAGAAGAGGTATAACCTGTCAGAGGACGGTTACAGACTCATGTTCAGACAAGGTAAGCCTGAAGATGGAGAAGATGTCGGGATGTTTCTAACTAGGATCAAGACTTACCTAGAGAGGTGGATAAAGCTATCAAAGACGGAGAAGACCTACGAAGGAGTAAGGGACCTGTTCGTAAGAGAGCAGTTTATGGATGCTTGCCCACCAGACTTTGCGACCCATGTGAGGGAGAGGAAGCCAAAGACGCTACAGGACGTCGCAGACTCGGCGGAGGCGTTCCTGGTAGCGAGGAACCGGACACTCAGCGGGAGTGCCAGACTGCAGAGCCGGCCAGTGCGACAGAGGCCCAACGGAGACAGAAGCCCACAGGTCTGCCATAGGTGCCAGAGGCCGGGACATAAGGCGACGGAGTGTCGTACCAAGATAAATGACAAAGGTGAGTTGAAATGTTACCTTTGTGGAAAGCCAGGCCACGTTCGGAGAATGTGTCCAGCCCAGAAGGATACGGGGCGAGGCAAGCCGAACAAGGCGGCGGCGGCCGTAATTATAGCGGCGGACGAGTCGTCGAGACAGGATGCGACGACGGCTGACACCAGCATCAACGTTCAAGCGGTAATGAAGGACGGGAAGCTCCAGTTAGCGGTGCCTGTTACGTGCGGAGGATGCAGTGACGGAAGGACCGTGGAGAAACTGAAGTTACCAGTGATGAAGGGCTTAATTGGAAATCGAGCAGTAGATGTCCTAAGAGATACCGGCTGTGAAGGTGTAGTGGTGCGGCGATCACTGGTGGACGACGGACAGCTCACCGGTGGGAAGAAACTTATCGCGAGGATCGATAACTCCTTGTTAGCGGCGGAGGAAGCCATTATCGACGTGAGAACACCTTACCTGACGGGCAGAGTGACGGCACTGTGTCTCCCGGAGACCATCTGCGACCTAGTAGTCGGGAACGTGGACGGAGCGAAGGACCCGTACGACCCTGATACCGAGGTGATGGTAGGAGCGGTGACCACGAGGGCCCAGGAGAAGAGGAAGGACCAGTCTACGTCGCTGAGGGTTCCGAGGGCAGAACGGCACGCGGGAGTGGATAGGAAGGAACTCATCCGACTCCAGGAAGAAGACGAAGACCTCAAGAAGTTTGGGCAGAAGAAAATTCCGACCAACAGAGGCAATAAGTCCGTACACTTCGAGAGACACGGAGGTGTACTGTACAGGATTTATAAGGACATAAAACAGGCCACGATCACAAGACAAGTGGTACTACCCGAGAAACTGAGGGAGTATGTAGTGAGCGTTGCCCATGATTCTATCGTCGGCGGACATCTCGGAGTGAAGAAGACGAAGGACAGGGTGATGAGCAATTTTTACTGGCCTGGTATCGAAGGTGACGTCGCGGATACTGCCGCTCATGTGACATCTGCCAGAGGACAGTGAACAAGGGAGCGACTCCTAAGGTGCATTTGCAGAGTATGCCAGTGGTAGACGTCCCATTTAGGAGAGTGGCCGTGGACCTATAGGACCTATTGACCCCCCAAGTGAAGGCGGACATCGGTATATCCTGGTATACGTAGACTACGCTACTCGTTACCCTGAAGCGACCCCCTTGAAGAAGATTGACGCGGAGACAGTAGCAGAAGCCTTAGTAAATATCTACAGCCGTTTGGGTGTGCCCGAAGAGATCTTATCTGATCAAGGGACTCAATTCATGTCGGACGTCATGAAAGAAACGAACAGATTACTGGGAATTCGACAGTCGACCACCACAGTCTACCACCCTATGTGCAACGGGCTGGTGGAGCGATTTAATGGCACACTGAAGAAGACATTGAGGCGACTGTGCGCGGAGCAACCTAAGCAGTGGCACCGATACATTAACCCGCTTCTCTTCGCGTATCGTGAAGTTCCCCAAGAATCGACAAAGTTCGCCCCATTCGAGTTGCTGTATGGAAGAACGGTGAGGGGACCGATGCACATCTTGCGACAGTTATGGACCAAGGACGTAGAGGAGCCGGAGACAAAGACCAGTTACCAGTACGTCATGGAACTACGCGAGCGGCTGGAGGACACGTGGAAGTTAGCGACGGAAGAGCTCTCAAAGGCTCAAGGTAGACAGAAAACCTACTACGACCGGAAGGCGCGAGAGAGAAAGTTCCGCCCTGGCGACGAAGTTTTAGTACTGCTGCCGACAAACGCTAACAAGCTCCTAGTCCAGTGGAAGGGACCATACAAGGTAGTCTCGGTTGTCGGTGTCAACGACTACAGAGTCAAGATGGGTGTGAAAGAGAAGACATTGCACGCTAACCTTCTCAAGAGGTATATCCCCAGGACTACACTAGCGACGACGCAAGCAGCGGCGGCGGCAATGGGACCGGCATCTGTCGTGACCGAGATGTGTGAGATGAACGACGGCAGGAGCGACACCACACCTGGAGATGTCGACGCTATGATGGACGACGACGGTGATGGTGCTGGGACTGTGCTGGCAGAGGACGACGTGATGGACGAGAGTCAACCTGTAGAGTCAGCTGGCATGACAGTCATCGAGGACTGCGACCTGGAAGGCGACAACGGTGGAACGACGGAGGAACTTGCCGACCTAGGAAGCTGGGACCAGAAGGAAGGCTACGAAGATGTCCAATATGGAACGCAACTGACGCTGGAACAACGTCAACAACTCTGCGACGTGGTGAAGGAGTATCAACGCATCTTCACCAGTCTCCCCGGATGCTGCCAGTTAGGCGAACATCGCATCGACCTGACATCAGAGATACCTGTTCGGCAACGACCATATCCGGTGCCCTATGCTATGCGCGACTCCTTGAAGGAGGAGCTTAGCACCATGGAAAGGTTGGGCATCATACGCAGGAGCTCATCAGCGTATGCTTCACCGGTTGTTGTGGTCAAGAAGAAGGATGGATCCAACCGAGTCTGCATCGACTACAGGAGGCTGAACAAGATCACTGTGTTCGACCCTCATCCGACAGCAGCCCCATCGGAAGTGTTCCAGAGTCTGTCGAGAGGAAGAATATTCTCTCGGATCGACTTGAGCAAGGGATACTGGCAAGTGCGAGTCCGGGAACAAGACATTCCCAAGACAGCGTTCGTCACCATGGGCGAACACTATGAATTCACCCGGATGCCCTTCGGGATGATGAACTCAGGAGCTACACTGAACAGGATCGTGAAGCCATTGATCCAGGAACTGAACAATCTGATAGCGTATGTGGACGACCTGCTGATCCATACAGAGACATTCGACGAGCATGTGAAGGCTCTCAAGGAATTGCTGCAGAGGATGGACCAAGCTGGATTAACTGCAAGACCATCCAAGTGCCTGATTGGAACGTCTGAAGTGGACTTTGTTGGACACTCAGTGGGAAAGGGTATGATTGGCTTGTTAGAAGAAAATGTGTGTAAGGTGCGGGATGCACCCAGACCCACCACTAAAAAGGAAGTGAAAGCATTTTTAGCACTGGTGGGATATTACCAAGAATTTGTACCTAACTTTGCAGCCATTGCAGCACCACTGTCTGATTTGCTTAGAAAGGGTCAGCCCAATGCAGTTCAATGGGAGGAAGTGCAGGAGAAAGCGTACACTTCTCTGAAGAATGCCATTGTTTCCAAACCCGTGTTATGTTTGCCAGATTTTTCAAAAGAATTTGTCTTAGCAACTGATGCATCAGATCGCGGGTTGGGTGCTGCTCTTATACAGGAATATGAGGGAAAGTTGTATCCTGTGGCATATGCCAGTCGTAAGTTATTGCCTCGTGAGACGAAATATTCAGTCTCAGAGCGAGAATGCCTAGCCATCGTTTGGGCCGTAAAGAAGTTTACTTTGTATTTGTATGGTAAGGAGTTTGTGCTCCAGACTGACCATAGGTCATTAGAGTATTTGAATTCTGCCAGATTTGACAGCCCAAAGCTATTACGATGGAGTCTATTTTTACAGTCATATCGATTCAGGATTAGGTATGTCAAGGGCAAGGAAAATGTCGGCGCCGACTTCCTGAGTAGAGTGTTTTGAATAGTACAAGTTCAGTGAGATGTATTGTAACCCAGAGTTTTGCCTGTTAAAAACGTTTCTGGGATGGCTGTATTGTACTGTAATGGTATATTTGAATGAGTATTGAATTATTGGCCGGTAGAGAGCCACTATGTCCTAGTCATGTTTTGATCTTGTATCATATTAACATTATTTGTTACCAATGGGACAATGTAATTTTTGAAGACTGTAACCCAAATGGGAACTGCGAGCAAGCAGTGATTTTGTATGTTGCATTGATGTAATTTACGAGTGGCCTAAGCTTGGGCAGTATCGGTATTGCTTGGTTATAATTCGTTTGATTTGATATGATGAAGTTAGACCCTGATCAGTGGTCGATATGTGTGGGTATACATGCCATTGTATGTATGACTTCATGCATTTTTTTTTTTCAGGACAGTCATTGTTATGCACAACGTTTATGGGCTATGTTTCGTGCACGAAGCATTGTGTATTGGATGGCCATCGTTCACCATTGTATGATTTTTAATAGTATCATTGAACATCGTTTCACCACAGTGGTGGTAGTGTATTATGTATAATAGTAGGCCTACTGTTGACCATGGTTTTGTAATGGTACTGCAATGATATTGTAATGAGATTGTATTAGTGTTATAAGGATACTATGGTTATTGTATTGTACTTGGGATATTGGGAAGGCACCTAGTACATTATTAGCAATGTCTATTGTAAGATTGGAGATGTAAGTATTCTATGATAATGTAGACGCTTTATGATGTAGATAGTTGAAGAATGTTCAACTTAAATTGGGGAGTTGTGTAGCGTCCCACTAGTTGAACGATCGATATTTTCTCACCCCCCCCCCCCCCGCTTGGCGAGTCTCACTCGGCGACCTTCCTCCCCCCTCTCGCCAGCAAGACCGGTATTTCTCTTTGATGTGGCTTGTTTGTGTCACTGTAGAAAATCTAGAGAGTCTGGAAGATACTGCGGTGTCCGAGATTACGCTAGGTCGACCTTGAGTGATGTAATTCTGTGACGTGTCTGTGTACGATTGGATGGCTGGTATGTGTCCCGAACGATCTAGGTCTGTCTCGTGCTTATGGGGCGGTAAAGCCGCTTCCTGAACGTTCCTGGGCGGAATATATATAAGGAGGGCCAGGCGAGTAGGAGGGGTGCAAATCGTGGGTGAAAATCGTAAGGTGCAAATCGTAGGTGTGAAAATCCAGTGGTAGTTAGAAGTGTGTCTTCCCGGCTAGCTAGGTGTAAGTAACTTGTGGATATCAGCTCTTGTTTACAGTTATTAAACGTTAGTATTAAATTGTTCATCGGATCCTGTTATTTATTTCTACAACAGTTCGAGACAGTTTCGTTTTTTAAGGGGTAGACGATCAGTTCATCTGACTCTCCCCATTATAACGTGCTGAAATTTGCATCAACTGTTACAGGGCACTAAGAGTTAATATTACTTGACAGAGGGTGGGACACGGGGTTGAGTCGGGGTATGGAAAGTGAAAAACACGGTTGCAGAGTAAAGTTATAAGCATGAGTAAAGTAGTGACCTAACTCCGATTTTGGCTGGAAACTTAAGAACGTGTACGGGCCCGTCCAGTCTATCAATGAAAAAATTCAACTCCCCCTAGACGAAATAAGCCATTTAGTGTCTTTTCTCTTAGTCTGCTGTTTAAATCTAAAACAATAATAATAATAATAATAATAATAATAATAATAATTGCACAACAATTTTCTCAAAAATAGTTACAGTACAGTTAGTGCACTCTTGTTTTCATTGGCACACTTTGTTAGGAGAATAGTCCTAGTAATGTAAAGTATTATCTTAGGAACGGACAAATACAAAAGCGCAAAATCAAAAGACGGGTAGTGAAGATATTTACATGTTGTTTTTGTGTGTGTGGGGGGGGGGGCGGTTGGGAGTGGGGGGGGGCGGTGAGCGTGAGGTGGCTTACACAAGAGAGAGAGAGAGAGAGAGAGAGAGAGAGAGAGAGAGAGAGAGAGAGAGAGAGAGAGAGAGTGAGAGTAGAAGAGAGAAATACCAAAAGAGGTCTCACTGAAGAAAAATAAAACCACCCCTCTGACTGACAGATTTTTCAGGTCCTGTCTTGTGTGTGTATGCGATGGGGAGGATGGGGGGTGGGGGTTAAGACTTTGTTCGCTTACGCATATAGACTATCAATGGGAACAGGAGAGAAAGGATGAGAGAGACACCCCAATGAAGGAAGATAAATGCCATTCCTCTTCTCGACAGGTTTTTCACAGCCTGACCTTTGCAGACATCCGGGGAGGAGGCAAGGGATCAGTGCATGCTGCTTTTTTTATACCATTCTCATTGCATATCATGTTCCTTTTTATCATTTCCCACCAGAGATTAAGGGGGATCGATCCTACACCCACCCCTAAACCCCTACCCACATCCCTTGCCTAAATGCCATCACTCAAACTCTAATGAAATGCCCCACAACTGACCGCTGGAGTTCATCCGATCTAGCGCCAGCATCGACGTCTTCACTGAGACCTGGACAGAAGTTGAACAGATTCAAAGTTACACAGTCCGCATCTTCAAACATTAGCATTCATAACATTTTGGCTTCTTCCACAGTATTATGGTCGTAGGAGCCCTTTGACTATTGTGCAGATGATGAAATTGTACAAATTACTGTTGTATGCTTTCATGGAGAGTCTCTTGGGACATGCTGCTTAAAATAGTATAGACAGTTACTGATATTCATAATATAACAGCGTCTTCCATTACGCCACAATTGTTTATTTTGGAGCCCTTTGGCCATGATGAATAAAGTAACAATTACAAAATAATTATTATTAATGTTTTCTTGTAAAAAAAAAAAAAAAAATATGATTTTCGTTACATTCTCTCTGAGCACTGCTCCAATTGTTCATGCCTTGACGTGGAGGAGTGGCTTGCGTGTCCCAGTGATCCCAGGAGCTAAGCCAGCGGAGGCCTCGTGCCCCTGATAGCTTTAAGCAAGCTGGACAGGTCATGGGGGAAGGACCAGACAAGATTGAACAGACCGGCCCTCCAGGTTCGGGGGTTGGGCGTAGGGCTAACAACCCTACCCTGAAATCCTTGTTGGGGTGACCTTACTTGGAGAAACAAAAATCGTTACGGAAACAGCAACATGGAAAAACCAACGTTCTGGATGTGATGGACCTTCTGAGTACTTCGCGACTCGTATGAATGCAAGTAGTGAAAGCCGAAAGGAAACTGCTAGCAGGATGAAGGAGGAACTGAACACCGCCAAAACCAAGACCAGGATTGGATACTGGAATGTTAGAACAATGTATGAATCGGGTAAGTTAGCACAAGTAACATCAGAGATGAGGCGCTACAACCTACACATCCTGGGTGTAAGTGAGAGCAGATGGACTGGATCTGGAAGGATCAAAACATCCACTGGAGAAACCGTTCTCTACTCTGGAAGAGAGGATGACCAACATCATGGAGGAGTAGCCACCATCCTAAAGAAAGGACTGGACAAATGCTTGTTGGAGTGGAAACCAGTCAATAGCAGACTGATGAGGATGAGGATGAAAGGACGACACACAAACATCACTGTCGTCCAATGTTATGCACCAACCAACGAAAACGACAACACAGACAAAGACGACTTTTATGAACAACTCCAGGGGGAAATGGACATGACACCACGGCATGATCTCATCATTGTCATGGGAGACCTCAATGCTAAGGTAGGTAAAGATGATATAAATTATGAAAGAGTAATAGGAAAACATGGAACTGGAACAAGGAATGACAATGGAGAAAGGCTTGTGGATTTTTGTGCCTTGAACAACTTAGTCATCGGAGGGACCCTTTTCACACACAGAGTAATTCACAAACTCACATGGAATTCTCCAAATGGAAGAGACAAGAACCAAATAGACCATTTGATGATCAACGGTATGTGGAGACGATCCCTTCTAGATGTGAAAGTGAAAAGAGGAGCTGACGTAGCCAGCGACCACCATCTAGTGGCAGCACTTATCAAAATTAAACTGAACAAGATCGGAATCAAGACATCAAAGCAAAGACACCTTAATATTCAGAAACTGAGAGATGCAAGTGTTAGAAATGCCTTCAACATACAAGTCAAGAACCGATTCCAGGCTCTACGAGAGTCTGATGAGAACAACCCTAATGAAAGAGGAATCGATTCAGAGTGGAAAAGAGTAACTACAGTGTACACAGAGAGCAGTGTAGCCTGCCTTGGATTTAATGAGAAAGGGAAAAGCAAGGAGTGGATCCAAAAAAGAACATGGGATGTGATCGAGGAGAGGAAAGTCATGAAAAAGAAACTCCTACAAGTGAAATCGGAAAGGCTGAAAGAGAGGTACCAACATAGCTACACAGAGTTAAATAAGAAAGTGAAGAGACTAGTAAAGAAAGATAAACGAGAAGCCATGGAACAGCTAGCGGCAGATGCGGAGGAGGCAGCAGCAAGAGGAGAACAGGGTAAGCTCCACAAGATCACTAAGCGCATTTGTGGCAAGTACGGTGGAAGACCAAGTGTTCCAATCAAAGACAAGAATGGGAAACTACTGACTACAGAACGAGAACAGGATACACGCTGGACAGAGCACTTTCAGGAATTACTAAACCGGCCACCACCTGAAGATAGAATAATAATACAAGATGCTGCTGAAGACCTTGACATCAACATAGATCCACCAAAGAAAGAAGAGATAGTGGCAGCAATAAAGAGCCTAAAAAACAGCAAAGCCCCAGGAAAAGACAACTTGACTGCAGAACTGTTCAAAGCAGATCCGGATCAGTCAGCCACCATCCTTCAGCCACTGTTCACAGCTATCTGGGAAGCAGAAGCAGTACCAAAGAGCTGGAATGAAGGCAGAATAGTGAAAATACCCAAGAAAGGAGCACTCAGCGATTGCAACAACTGGCGTGGTATCACTCTCCTTTCTATACCCAGCAAAATCCTTCCCAAGATCATTGTGCAACGTATGTCAGATGCTGTGGACAAGACACTGAGAAAGGAACAGGCCGGATTCCGAAAGGGGAAAGGATGCATTGACCAGATCTTCACACTCCGAAACATCATAGAACAGTGTTCAGAATGGCAAAGGCAGCTCTATGTGAACTTCGTTGACTTCGAAAAGGCCTTCGACAGCATCCACAGAGAGAGTATATGGCGCATTCTTCGGCACTATGGGATTCCCAGCAAGCTTGTTGAACTCATCAAAAGCTTTTACACGAACTTCAGTTGCAGTGTCGGAAACAGTGATGCATCCTTTGAAGTGAAAACTGGTGTACGGCAAGGATGTGTGATGTCAACAATTTTGTTTAACCTCGTAATCGACTGGATTATGCGGAAAACTACAGAGGATGCACCAAGAGGCATCAGATGGACACTCTTCGACAACCTAGAGGATTTGGACTTTGCGGATGACCTTGCGCTATTGTCACATAGTCACCAACACATGCAAGATAAGACGCAGAGACTACATAATTTTGGATGCAAAGTAGGCCTTCGGATTAGCCAGAAGAAGACAGAGATTATGACCCTAAATGTAGACACTCCAGCACCAGTGCAAGTAGATGACAAGAACCTCACCACGACGGACAAATTTAAATACCTTGGTAGCATTATCAGACCAGAGGGTGGCACAAAGGAGGACATCCAAAGTAGGCTGGGAAATGCAAGGGCTGTCTTTCAAAGTATGAGCAACATCTGGAAATCGACACAATACGGCATCAACACCAAGATCAGACTGTACCAAAGCTGTGTCCTATCCACACTCCTGTATGGATCAGAGTGTTGGCGAATGACAGAAGGTGACCTCGCCAAGTTGTCTTCCTTCCACACCACATGTCTTCGTAGGATTCTCCGCATCTTTTGGCCAAACAAGATTTCTAATCAGGAACTACTAAGGCGATGCAAGCAAGAAGAAATAGCCAACATCATCACAAAGAGACGATGGAGATGGCTTGGACACGTGCTGCGAAAGGAAGCAAATTCTATAACCAAAACAGCACTTCAGTGGACACCGGAGGGACGGCGCAAGCGAGGCAGACCCAAGGCAACCTGGCGGAGAACAATCGAGGCAGAGATGAAATCCTTCAATCACTCATGGGGAACTCTCGCAAAGATGGCCCAGGACAGACAGGGCTGGAGATCCTTTGTTGCTGCCCTAAGCACCAGTGGGTGCAACAGGAAATAGTAGTAGTAGTCTCTGAGCAACATTGACGTTGTACTGATAAATGCTGCTCATTCATATTTACGAAGTGCATTCTTCTGTCTCCTTTCTCCAGTGTTCATTTTCTGTATTTATTGTTGGCTATGCATAACTCTGACAGCAATTTACTCTGCTGGACGTATAAAGTGCAATTGATTTTATCTGTACTTCATTCAGTTTCTAAACTTCTACGTCTCTGCTAAATGTCTCCATCCCTGGGACTGTAGGGAATCACCGTAGATTGTCACGAGCAGAGTTAGGGTCTTGGGGATGTTACGACTGCACGAGAGGCAGCTAACTCACACTCGGACACAACCACACAAGAAAAGTATTAAATAACTAGAGCGTATATATGTCAGGCCGGTCAGGCCATAGTTTACATAAATATTAATAACAAAACAAAAGACAATAGGGGTATATATCCAAACCAAAAAAAAAACTCTAATTAATAACTTAACCAACTGATATTCATGTAACTATGGAGGTACTGCAATCAATAGCAAATAGGTATATTATACGAAACTAGATATCAATTTAAAGTGACAGTTGAGTCACCACTGGCCAGTCGCCAGGCAAACTCTCCATAAATCATATGGGCTTAAATGTTAGGAGAGCCCAGTACGTTCAAAGCCTACAGAAGCACTCTTCGGCTTGTAGGTAATTTAAGCAGTTGCCAAAAGACTATATTTTATGCACAATCACTATTCAATTCATCAACAATGTGCTATATTATTCTAATCATACTATGGCAATAGATCTATGATACAGGACACTCGTGGTCGAGTGCCAGCTGGGGTTTCCTTAGTCTTCCTATGAGGCTGTAGTTCTCTCTCTATCTCCGATCTCTATTATGCTTGAACAAATAAAATATATTACCATTGCTCACGCCTACTGGTAGGCGCGAACATCAAAATAGCGCAGCGTGGGCTTTCAAAGGTCAGCCCACTCAGACCTTTCTTTCTAGAGCTCAGTCAGTCCGTTAGCAAGGACTTCTTGTCTTCAAAGCACACAGTTCAGGTACTGGTCGACCGGAGATACTTCACGACACGATGCTTCTGCTCGCCTGTATTCACCAAATCTGAACGTTACACGATGTCTTATACTATCTAACTACCCAGCGTGCTAGTTGTCAAGAGCAGATTTAATTCATAAGAGTAAATTTTTGCGAGAGCAGTAAGTAATTTTTAGAAACGTAATTATTGTACGAGCCAGCATAACTTGGCCTTGAGCTGGTCTCGTAAACAATGTGTTTTGAACAGTTTTTTCCCTGATAGATAGACAGAAGGTGGGGAAGGATAGAGGGACAGCGTAGGTGTGCATGACTGAGCACTTGTTGTATCTCGTGTTTTGAACTAGGGTTAGTAAAGAGGGAAGGGGTGAGTAGGAATTAAATGTTATTGAGACGTCTGTTGACTACAGAAAAACCGTGATCCAGAGTAAAAGCTCGGGGTTTTGAACATGTTAAGAATTTATTGCTATAAAATTTATATTATATTGTATTGAAGTAATTCGACCTTTGATGTCGACCCAAGGTCGTTGCGTAGGGCTGTTACTTAAAATAACTCAGTTCGGCAGCTGAGCTAGAAGTGGTTGCACCAATCACAATCCAGGAATTAGACGGTAAGCTGCAGATGCAGTCCAGTATTTAAGGCCATACAGAACTTAGTTCTGGGCCACATGTAGACAAATCCATTTACGAGGTGGACGGCGATAGTCCTCAGCCAGATGAGAGACATAGAGACGCAGTTGAGCAGTCCATTGTGAGGGGCCTGATTTAAAGCTCCAGAGCCTAAGCTACTTGGTTTGATATAAACCCACAGCGTTTACATCCAGCGCTCTCACTCCCAGTGAGGGCCGCATGGTGAGAGTCTATACTAATTTGTAATGATGAAAGTGAACCGTTCTACTTACTTTTGAAGACAGTTTCAGAGCTACCGCCAGACAACGCATGGTTGTACAAGCATTCTCCATGGCGTGTCTAGAGGAAATGTCCACATCATAACATGTCTCATTGAATTAATAGAATTTAAACTGTTATATCCGTCGCCACGTGCGCGGATTCTAATTGCCATATAACTCATATGACCTGCAAGTAGTTAGATTGAATTCGTTAGTCTTTATAAAAGCTGTAGTTCCATTAGTTAGATTCAGTTGCCTTTGAATTGATATATATATTTATAATTATATTTGTTACATTAATTCCTGTAATTAAACTGCTCTACAGTTCTGCTAAAATTGAAAGCAATTGATTTATTTAGTTTCTAGAGTGCAAGTATTTATTTTTGTGTGTTCGTCGATTGTGGGAGCGGACCTCGAAAGAGTGTCAGTCGAAATATCCCCATGTAACCCACATCGCGACACTAGTCCGCTGGCCCAATTAGTTCAGCTATCTCATAGGTCGAAACCTCCCACCATTTTAATTGTAGTAATACGTCTGCACTATTCTACCAGCCAGTTAACGTGCAAAAACTTGTCTAGTCATACTTAACAATGTCAACTGTCCCCACCTTGTTTCACCCCTACTCCATTACTTATTAATCACGAACATTAAAACCCACAAACGTGAATCCAACCGTTTAACTTTACATTTATTTACTCACCAACTATAATTTGGCGAGGACCGTTCAAGGCCACCACCCAATTTTTCATGGCCCTGGTAAAAAAACAACTCACTCTCTGCGTGAGTTTTAATACAACTTTACAGACATGATATGGTTTAAACGACATTTGAAAATTTATGTTACTCATGTTCACTTATTTAATCCAGTTCCTGGAATGTAAACATTCTGTGAGCCAACATTTAATCACTTTTTATGCTTCCCCTACAAATTTTAAAATAAGAAATTACGGTGAATAGAATTTTGCAAGAATGCGGGTGGTGCACTGCGTCAAATCTGTTTAGTCTCGGTTTCCGTCTGAGGTGTGAACTATAGAGTTAGCTGAATCTCGCCCAGTGGTGAGAGACCGAAACAGGTCAGTCTTCCTAGTTCTGGTGCGTGACAACTGTCTCGAGTCGGCTGGCGGAAAAGGAGACCTAGCGCACTGAGTTAAAACAGTGGCAAGACAGACCTGACTACATGCGCCCTAGCCTAGCAAAGTGATCCTTTTAGGGCTCAGATTGAAATGCGATTTGGAATGTATTCATTCTGTGCATGACTCGGTGATTAAATCAGAGATTGCTAATACTTGTAAATAGATAGGTATATTTTAAACTTAATTATAATATACTTAAGCGAACACAGTTCAAAAGGAATAATTAGATAAATAAATAAGTATGACATTTTAAGGGTACGTAGATAAACAAGTGCATATAGGTATAGCTGTCTATCATGACTATCCTGGGGGTCGGACTCACGTGATCCTTGTTAAGTAGACAAAACTGTAAAAGATGCCATCGCTTTGCGGCAGGAATGCAAAGAATACGAGGTAAAGTAGCCATAGAGTTAAATTGTTAATGATAAATAATTATATAATACACTGCATTTCATTTTCGAAAGATGAAGTGATCATAAAGTGGTCTACACCGTGATTCCATCATGTATTCACGCTTCTTCCTCACTAAGAGTTTTGTGCTTGACGTTTGAACAAGCGACACAGATTTCCCTCGGGAAGGTTCGGGTCACATGGGAGAGAGGGCTACCTCCTCACAGATACATCAATATCTCTAAAATAGCATTGTAAAATGCCCAGTCGTGCGAGACCTGCCGTCCAACGCTGTCATAAAATCCATATAAATAATGCATGGCGGCGGTTTCTGCAATGTATTACTTTCATGGAATGTCGCAGTAACTGATTGTTGAAGGTGTTTTGTTGTAGCTGTGGGCTGTCTCCTCTCAAAGTGACTGAACTTTCAAGAACGTCCACGCAGCAGCTCGTGACAGATACAGGGTTGCTCCAGAGAAGCTGGGGAGCCTACCGCCCCCGCCCCCCCCCCCTCCCCTGCCCCATAAAAAAACAAAATCCCCACATGTAAATGAAGCAACTAAGGCTTGTGGCGTACTGACTCATGTCTCTTGATTCGGTTTGGACTATGACTTGAATTTCCTTTGAATCAGCCATCGACACATGATTTTGTTTCCGTTTCACTAGTGCGTGAGATGAGATTGAACACCATTGTCCTCATCTCACACTGAAACCGATGCAAAACAGGCGCCATTCAGTGGCAGTTTTGCTGCTAGCTCTTATAACACTTTGGTTAGACTGACTTTAACAACAAAAAGAACTCCGAAATCGGAATGTCAAGCGCTGACATAATGATGGACGGAGCAACCAATCTTGCATCAAATTACATGATAGTATTCCATCCGTGATTTTTGTTTATACATTCTGTGGTATCAGGGCACAAAAGAATGAAAGTGATCTTGCGTGAAATATCTGGAATGATAATTCAAAAACCAGCCAAAAAAACAAAACAAGCAGCGCCAGTTTACCTTGCATAGTATAAAATCTGTTGACAAAACAAGGTCTACACTTGACGGCTAATTTCTTCGCTACCCAGCAACTAAGATCTTGGTGAGTTTTCTCCTGGCCTCCAGTTGTCATGTGGGAAATATCTCTCAACACAGCTGAAGATGAACTTTTTGTTAATGCATGACCTAACCGAAGCTGATATGTAAGTCAGCCTTCATAGTAATGGCCTTTCTCACATAAATTAATCTCTTGCAGGATGTACTCTGACGTTATTTAAGCACAACTTGGTTTAAAGACGTTTGTACACATGAATAAACTTCTTTTCAGATCTAAACAAAAATTAATATTCTTGGGAATTTTACCATTGTAATCAGTTTTATGTGGAATTATTGAATTCTATTTGTGAAATGTTATTGGTGAAGGTGTGAATACCAAACCTAAGTAAAGTAGCAAAAAAATAAAAATAAAGGCACACCGTGGCCGTTATCCTGAGGACGTGCCGTAAATACCCAAATTCAAACACAAATGCGCCACCAGCATAACACAACGAAAAAATAAACGAAAAAAAAACTGTACCGAGCAAGGCAAAGAACCAACAACCCTACAATATGAATGCCGTAATCGCATGTTAAACCAGAATGTCTGACCACTTCCTGCACTAGTTTATAACCTCAGATTCAATGCATGCGGCCCTACTGAAAAAGTTTCCTTAGAGAGGAAACAAAATCACAGTGTGGAGTTATGGGACGTGGCTGCGATATGGAGTAATTCCTCTTGGGGGGGGGGGGGGGGAGGTCTGGCTTCTCATTGCTTGAGGCTGAGAATGAAACTGCTCATAAGACGTCTTTTATTATTTATGTACGATGCATTTTTATGGCATGAAATCATGTTAGCATTTTAGTTTCAAAATGACGTGAGAAGTATGTAAGGCCAGACATTCCTGGCTGATTTTGAACGTTTCAGATACTTTCAACAACTCACTGGGAAACAGCCAGTTGATGGCCTTTCCCATGAAACAATTGCATTAAAATTCTTTCTTTCGATGTCTTTCAGAAAACAGGTGGAAGATTACACCTGAATCACTTCCACCGATCAGTCACTATTCTTGT
Organism: Onchidella celtica; assembly: GCA_963931925.1. Classification (NCBI taxonomy): domain Eukaryota; kingdom Metazoa; phylum Mollusca; class Gastropoda; order Systellommatophora; family Onchidiidae; genus Onchidella; species Onchidella celtica. The sequence continues at coordinate 25,945,477 of OZ007570.1, forward strand.
CTGTGATGATATAACTTTCTCAGTACATGTAGACTACATGCAGTACAGCCATTTCTCTATGCATGGATGGAGTCATACAAACAAACTACAAACTAACGAATACCAGATCGTGTGAATTTAGGTCTCAGTGGGTCCAGTTGTATCTCTGATAACTTAGACAAAGAGTGCCATAAAATGCATGCCTCAAGAACTCAAGCAGTAAAAATGTCAAAACTCACGATTAAAATGCATTTTGACACTTAGACTCATTGCACTTCTTTTCTGATCCTGAATTTAACTTTATACAGGTAGGTGAACATTAACTATCTCTTAAACACAAACACTGCAAGGTCGAGTATGCTGTCCAATATTAACGGTGAGTAGCTGTTGTCTTCGAAACTCTATTTTGTTTAATCAGGATTGGAAGGAGCAAGTTCAGCTGTTCAAACTCCTACCAGCCTCATTAAAGGCAAAGAGGTACAGATGAATCGACGCATTTTCTAAACTGAGGAGACAATAAAATTAAAAGCAACGTTCGTCCAAGTATTGTAAATGGAAGTTTTATTACGATCGGAAACGATTTTGGGGTTGTTAAAACGAGGCCAGCATTTATGTGTATAAATGTCTCCGTTCAGTCCATTGTCGAGGTAGGAAAATGTCACTTATATTCCATTCACTCTGTGCTTGTAATGGCCATTAAGATTGGTATATTGCTCATTAGATATAATAATATGAGAATCAACTTCAAGGATAAATCTAAATGAGATCACCAATGGTAATCGATCGTGCTACAAACACAAGGCTATCGATGTATATGGCAAATATGGAGGACATGGATCATAATTATTCAAATCTCATAATAGGGTCCTATTTCCATGGTCTTAGTTCTGATGAGCTGTGCGTACGTGTCATGAACCAAAACTGCAGGCGCCGTAGACATTCGTGAATTTTGAAATACTTATCCTATTACTTCATTGTGGACATTTCCAATGGATATGTAGAAAAACGCACCATGGAAAAGAGAAGTGAGCACGACGTCTCCATGACGCATGCGACAATGAACATTATTATGCAGGTACTCGTAGAAATACCCTTCGTGAAAGTTTGAAATTTGACATTTGAGTCTGGAGAAAGCACGTCGCAGGATAACAGTCACATTGTGCTAGAGAAAAAATAGCAAGACGAAGAACAGAACAGAACACAACGATAGTACACAAGGAGACTCTACCAGAAGCTCCCATCAACCACCAGCACGCTTCGTGGAAAGCGGCCTTTGGAATTTTGGGCTTTCCTTGCTGCGAATTTCGACTGGTCACCAACTAATTTCTAAGGGTAGCCACACAAAGGCCACCGAATTCGGTCACCGAGCCACTAGGCGCTTTAGGTGAGAAGAATTGCACTATATAAACAGACCGAATCTAGGTGGGCTCTATGTGCAGTTGTTGAAATTATATAGTGCAATTCTTCTCACCTAAAGCGCCTAGTGGCTCAGTGACCGAATTCCGTGGCCTTTGTGTGGCTACCCTAACAAAGGATGCTGTAAATGTTTCTCGTGGTTACTTGGGACAATGGCCATTTGCATTATTTTCATTTGACATGACATATTTTGCTGGGTCTCAACTCTTCTATCTCCTCTTTCCCCTCCCGCCCGCCCTTTATTTTCCCGCCATGCCGCTCCATTGTTCACTATCAATAAAAACCCAAACATGCATAATGGACATTTCTGTTCTTGTCTCTGGTACTTTTTCCGTTCGGTCTTTTTATTTTGCCAACCCCTGCACTTTCGCGTAATGGATTGTGCAACGCTAATTAGTGACAAATAAAACAAATATCAGTAGCTTATCTGCATAAATTAGAGGTAAAACGGCATGCCGGAGAAAGAGTGGTAGTACTGCTGTTGGTGTTTCTCATGACTTTAGTTCTTGTTTGTTCTAGCTCCATTTTCTAAAAAAAAAAAAGAGAGAGAGAGAGAGATCTTTTAGTATGTAGAACAGGTATGACAAATGCGTGCTTTGACACATATTTAAAATGCGTTGTGGCACTTATCAAGTTGTTTCACAGTTCCGATTTGTTCTAACTCCGGACTATGTTCATACTGAACCCGCAAATGTTTAAAGTTAAAGACGAATTTCTCAGTTGGCAAAAAGTGGAGAACAAAGGTCACGATAAATGTAAGTGATAATGACCTACACAACAATCTGCATTTTTGCGGGCAATTTTATAGCCTCTTTGTTACGTTAGATGGAACGGTCAGGTTGTGCCCTTCGCCAGCGTTTGATAAATGTAGACAACGGCACTGTCGAGCTTACTCTGCAACACCACACATGAGAGAAATAAATAAGGCCAGGTGTTTGCAGGGGAGATGATGTGAAAACAGTTGCTAAAAGTACAAAATGCAACGTAAAGAAACCGAATTCTTCGTGCGTTCTTCGTCAGCGTTTGGTAAACGTAAACAACTGGCGTTTTGTTGTCCTTACTATGAAAGTAAATGGGTAAATTTGTGAACAGTAGCTCTACAATAGTATTTGTGAGAGAAATGTACAGCCTATGGTGTTTACAGTGTAAGTGATGTGAAAACAGTTGCTAAAAGTACAGAATGTGTCTCAAAGAAATAAAATCAGAAGGCCAAATTCTCGTGACACGAAAAATCCAACTACAAAAAAGGTTAAGAAGAAAGAGCGAGGCAGAAACGAATAAGTGCGGATATTGGATTGTGTAGTGAAGAGGGAAAATTTTATTAAAGATTTCCAGAAAGTGGTCGGGCTGTTGGAGGTCATAGATTCAATCAAACAGCTCCACTTGGCCTACAGCTGTAGTGGACGTTGAAGAAAAACGAAAAGCCCCTCTTTTAGTAATATCTCGATTTTAGAGGCTAAAGTTGGCAACATTCTTCTATATCCAAATATACCTGAAACTTTTTGTAACATTTTTCATCCCCATTAAACTTTGGTTTATTACACTATTCCTGAAATTGACAGCTGATTGTTATACTGTACCTCACACTGATAGTTTGTTTTACTATTCCTCGTATCGGCGACTGGTTCACTACACTATCCAAGACATTGCCAAGTCGGACTGTACATTATTCACTACTTTGCCATTTGGTATTTTATCACTATTCCTCACAGCGAAAACTGAACTGTTCATTTATTTAGGTGTTATTTCAGGGCATTGAAGTATCTGAAATCTGAAAGATGTCATTAGTAACTGTTATCAGTATCTGTTCTCTAGGGGACATTTGAGACGTTGGAATATGAAGCAAAGAGCGTGATGGTAATCAGCAGAGGTAAAAATTCTATAGCACTGACAGGAAACACCGATGACGTTGTTGGTGAAGAAGCGCTTGGCATGCAGGTCTGTCTCCCCTTACCTTACTGACACACTCAGGGTGAGTGCTGGGTCCACCCATCTTTCTTATCCCTCCCAATGGCCGGTACTGGGGGACGGGAGCGGGTTAGAGATACTTATCACGACCTTCTAGTTTTACATCACATTGTTTGTGCTGAAATCTCTTTCGTTGAGAGCTCTACAAACAATTTTTAACTTACTAATCTATTTATTTTTGCAGAATGATCGCTGAGTGAAGTACGCTGGCTACTGTCATAGTCTTGAGATCGTATATCGCTCTTCAAGTACCTAACTACTAATCATTTTGTGGTGCAGGATTTAGAGATATGGGCGGGGTGGAATTGCTACCTAGGTCCATTCTGTTTCTATGCAGCACATAAGATAAATTTCTTTAGTCACTAGGCTATATAATTCTCCTTAGCACCCCCGTGCTTCTCCTTCCAAGAAAATCGGTTTTAATCAATTTAATTGATTCTTACAATGTTGAAGGATATTTGGAAACAATTATGGAGACTTGCAAAAAGCTCACTGAAAAGTTCACTCCTCATCTCCCCCTTCTTACAAAAAAAAAAAAAAAGGTCGGTAGCTCTCGTCAGCATTATTTTTATGATGATAGTGCGCAGATGGCGTGTTTTTGTTTTTTTTTCTTACGAGCTTTAGCAGGTTCAGGAGCGGGGCAGCAATATAGGTCATCGGCTAAGGGGCGTCTCGTTCTATCGAACACTACCATGGGTGCTGCAATCTCTGGGATGTGCCTGATATGACTCTGGACGCCACCGAAAATCCCTGGGATGTGTTGGAGTTCTCCTGTGTTGGGGGTGTGTTGCTGCCCCGCTCCTGAATTTGCTAAAGCTCGTACACTCGTGCGCATTTAAGAAAACAGGTCCTGCTGCATAATAACCAGATACTAGAAAATAAGCAATTGAAATGTCTAGGTGACAGAAAAAGAAAATGAAACAAAACCGCCTTGTGTATCCAGGAAGATTGGATGGGGATTAATTGCCAGTTCGACAAAAACACTAGCAAACTCACAACATTGAGCATGGTAACAGAACAGTATATTACGTCATAAAGACCAGGCATGTACATATTGGAACTCATATAATTTTATAATTATCAGGGGTTGTCTTTCATAGACTAGTTTATCCTAGATTATCTCTACTGGTTTCTCCCCCTAGTCCCATCTCAGTCTCAACATCATCAAGAAATAACAGAAAATCGGGGCGCTCCCACATTTTTTCTAGGTTTATCCATTTCTCAGTCATGATCTAACTGAACATCGCTGGGCAAAAACTAATGAAACTTAGATAAAACTTGGAGACGGGGAATAAAAATACCAGTGACATTGTTGATGATTAGGAATGTCAGCCAGAGCCGGAAGTCCACACAAACAAGAAAAAAAAAAGGAAAATATTCTGAATAACCAAAAACGATAATAATTCTCTTTTTTTTTCTGTAATTTGACGTGGGACAGAGAAGAAAAGGTAGTCGTTCCTAAAAGAATATTATGGCACAATAATAAGCGTACAATGATAATCATAGCTAAACAGCTTAAACGCTAGGCAGCAAGTGAGGGTACGTAACTTAAAGCTAAACTTTCTCTCAGTAGAGGTACTTGCCGCGGTCTTATCACACAGATTATACAGTTCGTCTAAAAACAAGCAAAGTGAAAATAAAACGCCAGTTATTTCGTTGGGGTGTCAACATCTCTTGGTTTTAGATACATTCGCTCCTTTCATGACTGAAGAGGAGGGAGATTACAAAAAATCTCGCTGCTCTCACTGAAATGATATGATGTTGCAGTTTTACATGTTGAAGGACTGTAAGGCAAAGCTGTTCCATCCAATTACCGCTACAAATTTACATTGCAACTGCAATTGCGTGCACTCAAATTAACACACCAAAGGTCAACAACGTAAATAATATTACTTTTTTTTTATTGCAGTTTTTTTTTTTTTTTTTACTTCAACCTGGTTTCACGCTGAACAACAACGGTCGTTTTATTATACCAAACAATGCTTACACCTGATTCAGAAATCCCATTAGCTTATGTTGACAGCCGGCAAAGCACTTGTTATAGTCCAATGAAGCGGCTTGATCAGGGCTATTGAATCATAGTGAAAGAACCATTATTACTTTATTTATCTGTACAACTGCTGTATTTGAAAAACAAATATCATCAGAAAACTGCAATGAATTACAGGCATATTAAAACTGAAAAAAAAAAAATCACTGAATGATACAAAAACAATTTCAGCTTCAGCTTCCTGATAATTGTGGCAAAGATTGAGCTATGCAAATGATGGTCAAAAAAACAAAAAAACAGCACTTGATCAACAAACTAAAAAAACGACATTAATGCATTCAGAAGCCAACCGTTGCTAATTCACCAAATAACAGTTGTAAAACGGTCTTTCTGAATCAAACTGATAAGGATGTTTTTGTTTTGCTATCTGAGCCATCTTGAGCTCTTTTTTGAGCAGGCAAATTAGAAAACTATTGGAAGTCATTTCTTAGAAATGACAACGTATTTATCACATAGCATATTAACTATTTCACTAAAAATGAACGGATTCTACATAACTACGTAAAATGAAAATTCCATTCAAATTTCCACAGTATTATACTTAGTGTTTGTCCCAAAGTTTCACGTCATTTTTACTCTGAAAATTTCAGGCATGGAACAACAGTGTAAAATGCAAAGGCGCAGGCAACATTTATACAAACAGAAATGAAGTCGTTTCAATCATTGTCCAAGTCAGCACACAAATGGCTTTGTATGATTAGATTTTTGTACACTTTAATGACATTCCAGCCGTTTGAATGATATTTGAATGTTTGGAAACGTTTGTATTTTGTGGCTGCAACGGATCGATAATGCCATTTTTAAGTGCCAATTGCTAAAGTATGTTATGACAATGTCCATTAATCTTGCACGTATTAAGTCGTTAAATGTGCTTTGTGCATAGTCATAGCAGTATCTCAACAAACAATTAATGAAAGTGAAGGCATTAGCATCTACAGCTGTCATAAAATTTGAAAAAGCAAAATGAGAGGCCGTCAGTACTGAAATCTTGTCATAAGTATGGTCTCTTAATAAGCGCCAGTATGAAAAAAAAATCATTTTTCATCTGGAAATCTTTATTATTCCCCAGCTCATCTTAACATTGAAATCATTTTGAAAAACCGGTGGGGAATCCACCAACTTACATCAATTGGAATCACAACTTTTTTTTTTTTTTTTTGGTTTTGTTTTTTCCAAATTAATGTACAATGCAATGAATTTAGAACACAACTGTTAATGATAATTATATTTCGTTGCTAGCCATGCTGTGTTCTTGTTAGTTTTTCTTGTGGCTAAAAAATCTCGCTTCCGTATTTAACCCATACGTTAACTAGAAATAAATATTAATCATTCTCCACCATTACGCCTAAACTGTTCCAGCCATCTTTGTAGTGGTCCGATGTGTAAACTCGTTTCTCTGCAAAGATCATCATGCCCGAGTGTAGTGTTACGGTTCATTAGCAGAGTCAGGTAATTCAATTGTTGTTTTTGTCCTCTGGGGGAAATCCATGATCACTGGGAAAATTGTATTTTGACTCGGTATGAAAGAACACGGACTTCGCATCGTCTGAGGAGATCATTTAGTACGGAAGTGAAGTATGCATGGAGACTTTACCGGTTAGTTGTGTTTTTATCCCTATTTCTTCTGAAGCCAGGCAGGTGTAGTCGGTGATTGAGACTAACCTCGCGTAACACCAGCACCAGTTCATATCGCAACCAGGTATAGTCCAAGCTAAGTCATGGAATCCCTCATAACTCTAGAGAATACCTTAGCGGAGAAAGTAATATTCGTGTTTTTGTTTACCTTCCAAACGTTAAGGCAGAGAAATAGAAATTCCTAGTTCCCCCCATTGCCCCCCCCCCCCCGCTCCACCTATCGCCCTAATTCAGGAACATGCCTGATCCTCTTATTCATAGCCAGCTGGTATGGTTCTAATAGTGTGTGTCGAGATACCAGGTATTGTGATTATTGCAAAGAAGACGAAAGAGGTTTGAGGCCTTTGTTTTACATTATCCAGGAAGATGAAAGATGAGAAGACACATTTTTAAATTTATTATTTACTTATAGAATAGACATCACTACAAGTCCAGACCCAGCAAAATACATGGAGAATGAGTAACATGGTATTTGCAAGTACAGTTGGTTATATAATAATTATGTGTTATGATTTGTTTGTCCTGTTCGATACTGAATTGGGCACGACATGCGGTGGGGTGGCACAGTTATGTATAAAGTTGAACTTCGGCAAACAATAATAGTGAACTGAATTTGCAGAGCTCTCTTTGCCACCCACGTAAGACTTTACAAATTTTGTATACATGTATTTCTAGTTACTTTGTTTTTCTCCATTATATCCGTAATCCACAGATGTGATGATAATAACAATATAATGTGCTTAAACGAACTGCACAACTAACTATCCTGTCAAAATTCCAGCTAATCTATTATATATTTCAGTAACTTGCAACCTTTGGCACGACTAACTGTCCAAACTGTACACTCTACAGGCCTTAAATTTGGCAGGATGGTGGCAGTTGAGATAAGGAAGATGATGGCTATAATTAAAAGATGTTTAGTTCAAGCAAGTATTTTCTTAAAATATAGCAATGTTTATTGCTATGTAACATCTGTATTTTTGCATGTTTGTTTCGTAATATATATAGTACCGTGCATGTCATAAAAAGTAACCATATCAAGCGCTCAGTTTGGTGCGTAGTGTTCTGGTGCGCATGCATTCTGAAGCAAGACTGTAGTTTATTACTTTTATTATACTAGAGAGAGAGGGGGGGGGGGAGTGGGGAGGTCACATGATTGTTTATTCTGGGCAATGTCCGGTAGGTCATCTAGTGAAGTATAATGCGCAATAACTTCCACTACTGACCACTGGTCCAGTGTTGACATTTCGAAACAGAGTTAATGCAGGAGGACGGACTCATCCAACAACATTGTAATATCTGCTTAATAACAAATAAGAATCCCGGCCAATGCCCCCCCCCTCCCTCCCCCAGTCTCTGGTTATTAAATGTGAAGCCTGGTCAGCGCAGAAATGTCACAGACAATCCATTTCTAGAGGAACCAATACCAGAAATTACCGGGAACACAGCTGTGCACAGTCTTAATTTGTATTTGATTTCCTCAGCGACATCAAATTCAGATAAACATTTCTGGTCCCCGAATGTCATGATGTACCAAGTCTGACCATCAACAACCCCGAATGTTCAGATTTTGAAGCGTCTGTATTTTGTTGTAAAGATGATAGTTTGTTAACAATTGTTTGTCTGACCGCCTTATTCTGGCCGCATTTAAAAAAAAAAAGAAAGTACATACTATTGCTCCTTCTTTCCTAATTCTACGAGAGCGAATTAAATTGTTTTGTAAAAAATGTTTTCATTTCTCACAGTGTTTGCTCTGTCATATTGAATGACGATCTTTTTTTTTTTTTTTAATTCGAGATCTGATTGCTGTGCTGGATGTGCTGGGAGGCAATCCTAATGTTGTCTTTAAACGTTTTGTTGCTGTGTCTATACAGAAATACTTTCTGAACGTGATACAGGGCGGTAGGGCACTCAGTTAGGGCTCTCTTGCCCCCGCTTTAGTGTGAGATGTGGTCAGTGAAACTAAAGGGGGCCACACGCACTAGTGAGAGTGAAAAAATGATTGTCTGATTCAAATGAAGTTCAAGCCTGAGTCGAAACCGACGGAAAACATGCTTGGTTGAGTGCCCTAATGGCTCTCAGAACACGGCAAAATGAATCGCATGCGTACGTGTGTGCTGGTGTACAGATAAAGACGATAAACTATGATGCAGAAAGTCCGGACACTCATTTCAGAACCAAATGACATTTTGGGCCATAGCTTATACTAGCTGCAAACCACTGCTGCTGGGTGAAAACTTCATTAATCATGTTGGAGATGTTGATTTACCAGCCGTTTATGTTGGAAACATCTGGTGGTGTTTTGACTAGACATGGAAGAAAATTGGCGTAAATGCTCCGCCGTCTTAGTGTAGAGATGGACGTTGTGTGTACACTAATTGAATATGCCAGGGGCGAAGAGCTTTTTTTTTTTTTTTACTTTGCGATGACCCCTGCCGAAGGCTCATGGCTCTCTCACCTTGACTTCTCTATTCTCGTTTCTGTTGTGCCTGGTCTACTGTCAGTCTGTCCAATCTGGCAGACTAGGAAGAAGATACCAAGGAAGAGGCGCATTTGGTTTAAAAACAAACAAAAAACTCATTTCTCAAAAACGCCCTGGCCTTTCCCAGGGTCCGTTCCTTTTATTAATTGGATATGCCAGGGAATACATCACCCCTTTATCAGGTCTATCGCATCCACTTTTCTTCTCTCCCTGGCTCTGCAAAATGCCTTTATTCATACTCTTTAATTCTCTCCTTGTCTCTCTGGCAGCTCAACCTCTAATTTTTGCCCATCCTCTCTATCTCCCATTCGGCTTTGCTATATTCCTTCACTATTTCTTACTGTCTTTCTTTCATTGTTTCTCGGCTTCTTGATAAAATTTGAGAGTATGCACTGAAATTAGGGTCTAGCTATTTAACGGTAGATTTCATAAATCCCTAGAAAATCACAGGCTAAAATTTATACAAGAAAAAGCAATGGCTGTTTTAAGTATGTACGCACCCCACGCGATTTGCTCTAGGGGCGCATGCGCATAATGTGTGCCTATCCCTATCCTCTTCTTATCCTCAATCCTAAATCGTATCGAATCCCTAACCCTGGACCCTACCCATTCAGCCAAAAAACAGGAACAAAACAGAAAGAAAATCAGAAAGAATAATTAATTAAGGCTATAATTGTCAGGAGTATTTCGGGAGGAGCTCTCGACCTCTGGACTCACAAAGGGCTTTAAAATACGTAGTCCCAGCTAAAAAACAAAAACAAACTTGCGGGACGTCCGTACTTATAACAACATTAAAAAAACAGTGGCCATGAGAGATGTGATACACAAGAGAGGTAGGAACTGTGGAGGAAGACATCGGAGTTTTAAGCGCACATTAACGAAACAGGTCTTCATGTTGAATAAATGTTATTATCGTTGCATCTGTTGTATGGGAAATAGCGTCGTTTAATAGTTTTCTCTTTCTTCATTCAGTAAAGCTAAGTTGTTGTTCTTTTATAGCCTGTTTTTTCTTTACATCCATAGCTCTATATTTCTCTTACAGTAACTCAGCCAGTTTATGTTTCAGAAAACCAGACCCACTAACACTGACGGGAAAATTAGAGATTGAGTTCAATGCGAGTGCTTACCTTAATATTGAATGTAATCGAGTAATTATTTTTATCATTGAATTATTATACACAGCGACTCAGAATAATGAAACCAACTTTGTACTTTGAGTCTCACAATGAAATGTGCATTATTAAAGTGCTACAGCATTTCTGCCCCGAAAGTCATGGGGGGAAATTTCTTTTGACTCATTCAATGCCAGTTATCTACATATAGATGGTATAAAGGTTGTTCATGGCTCTGCCTATGGCTGATAAACAGACCGTCATTGCTTCGTTGCTCAGGTTCTGTTGGTTTCTCGATAAACGGTGATATGTCAATATAATATGTTATTAATTTTTTTTCAACCCCCGAAATGATACATGCGCCATATTCTGAGAATGCCTTGGTACAAACGTGGAAAGTTCAGAATCACTGAGGTAAAGCTACTGAAGTAAACAAAACAACTGTGGTGCTACTGTTGTGTGCTAACTAATTGCCTCTGACACTTCGTGTCCAGACCTCAAGCTGTGTATTGTACGCTGATCTACTTCAGTATCCTGTGGTAAGCCGATTTGACCTCAAGTAGCTGCGGGAGGAAAAGCCTGACGTGTAAATGCCAAGAGCAGTGAGCCTCCTTAAATAAAAACTTCAAAGCAGCCTCAGTGGGCTGGCTGTATACCTGTTTATTGAGGTCGTGTTGATATAAACCCTAGGCAACCCCGGTTGGTTGTTCTTGTTATTGTTGTTATTTTTGTAATCTTTTGTTGGTGGTGCTGTTGGTAGCATTAAGAACGGTGTGGAGTCAGAGAGACTGACTTTCAGAGATTGAATGATGTTGTAACCCAGAGCAATTCCATCTCTGATAAAAGGATCAATATATTGTGGGTATGTTTGTAAGATTTGTTCAGAAATAAACATAAATATACTCATTTTGTTTTTGTCTGTTTAAATTCCGATATAAATGTGTCACAATAGAACTAATGAATGTTCTGCTGTAGATTTTGTATCTCAACAGAATTCCGTCACTGAAAGCTGGACTAATATGTTGTGGGTATTTCTGTGAGATTATAATGGAAGTGAACTTTAAAATAGTGATGTGGTTGGGACTTTTTCAATTCTGAATTTCACGTTTTGGAACGAAGTTTATATTTGTCGCTGTAGAATGCAAAATGTCTGCCTGAAACAGCAAATTAATAAAGAGATGGTGGTGCCTGGGGTGGAGAAGAATATTATTAAAGATAAAGTCCTATTGTAGAGCAGTTTGAAATTTACAGTTGCAATTACTCCAGAAAGTACACAGGTATCCGTGTAACTGCGAATGTAAATTCAAAAATGTATCAAAGGCAATATTCCGCCAAGTTGGACTTTTCCGCCTACTCAGTGAAATACCCCGCTGTCTGCATTATTGCGTTCTCTTGCTGTCTGTTCACTGATTGCATTTGGCAACTCTCGAGGATTCCTAACCCTGTTTGTTACCAAAAACAGCCCCATCAAGAGAGACTCTGCCCCAGGACTAATGCAGTGTAATTCAGTCCAGCAAGAAAATATTTTTTTTTTTTAAAAAGGGGAGAACTGAAAATGCATTCAAGACAACAGAAATACCTATAATGGCATTTTTAGTGCAACCGTCCTCAATCTAACTCGTAGTCCTGTAAAGTTTTCTTAATAAATAGTGTAGGCTCAACAGGGAAAAAGCGAATTAGCAAAAGAAGATTATGTACTATTTTAATTTGGGCAGTCAGGAAGTTTCTCAAATCAAATTTCTCATGACATTCCCACAGCAGTCGAATTTTGGCGAGCCTAGATGAGATGGTTATAAGGGAAAAGGCATTGATAACATGTCCAGTATGAACACTTAAACGATTAGTTGGAAACTATTCAGTTGATTAGATGTATGTATGTAAGTATGTATGAATGAATGAATGAATGAATGAATGAATGAATGAATGAATGAATGAATGAATGAATGAATGAATGAATGAATGAATGAATGAACGAATGAATGAATGAGCAGTAATATCTTTTTACACATTGCCCTTATGTATTTGACTATAATAATGATTTCAAACGTAAGATAATCAGTCACGCGTTCCATCGGTTATATTTAAAATCTAATTGAACAGGTTCCAGTGAAGCTCCAGCAGAAATTTAGAATTACACAAAGAACAGCTTTACGTCCACGCAATTCTATATGAAAGGAACTGTAAAGGATGAGCTTCTCCTTCATTAGGGTCTCACGCACTAGGAAGAAAGATAGTCAAGAAGTCAACAGTACTGTTCTACTTAAACCACGGCCCATGCATTTGTAGTGTTCATTACCGTGTAGAATGTGGCTTTGTGGGTTATCAGATGTTGAGAATTGTATGTGCCGACTTCGAAGTGTCTTGAATCAACACAATATTATGACAGTATGAGTATAATTATATGAATATATGTAAGGGTGATGAGTGAGAGAAAAAACAACAACAGAGAGCGGGCGACAGCGAGAGAGAGAGAGAGAGAGAGAGAGAGAGAGAGAGAGAGAGAGCGAGAGAGAGAGAGAGAGAGAGAGAGAGAGAGAGAGAAAGAGAGGGGGCGGGGCAGACAGGCGAAAGACAGAGTGACGAGAGATAGAAAGAGGGAGTGGCAGAGATAAAGTGTGTAAATAAGGCATATAGACTGACTGACAGACAAGCAAAACCCAGACTGATAGAAAGAAAGAGAAGGAGGCTGATATTGCTCATTATAAGGAGGAAAGCCTGAGCTAATAAAATGTTAATAAAATGTATGTACAGCCTTGGTGTGTGTGTGTCTCCAAAGGTGTTGAAACTGTGTGGTCAATTACCAGGACAGATTAAAAATGGAGTGGGCGAAGGAGCGACAGAACAGTGAGAAATGAAGTAAACATCAATAAAGGGATGAAGATCAAAGCACATTGAACCAAGGCCGAACGACAGATCGCATGTCAAAGAACTGGCTCACCATTAGCTGACTTTTTGCTCCCACGTTCCTTATGTGTTCATTAGAATTTTTCATGTACTATTTTCTTGCTGTTGTTGTGACATCAGCCTCTCTTGCCATTGTGTTGAGGTGACGCATTGGAGAGCGCTATAACTTAATAAGCTAATGATAACTATACTGTGTTAGGCTTAGTATTTCCCTCTTTCCTTATAACAGAATACTTTAACGTACATCAAACATCGTAGCTGAGTAACTTCAAAAATTTGCTCCTTTGCAAATTATTTCAAGTATTTTCTCAAGTTTTGTTTTAGCCTGACAGAGAGGCCATTATGACCTAAATTTTGCATTTCATCATTTTCGATTAGAATTCACGTTCATTTTCAGCATTCAATTTATAGATTTCTTGTTAGTTGTTACTAACTTGGGGCTCCGAAAAAATGCGACGTTTCTGCTTTCCCACATTTCAACTGCGTACACGTCAGCTGAAGATGGGGAATAGTAATGTTACGCCATACTATTTTAAGATCTTTGTGTTACGCTCATCCCCACCTCTTTAACCCTTTGCCATTTCAACTGCGTACACGTCAGCTGAAGATGGGGAATAGTAATGTCACGCTCAATCCCACCTCTTTAACCCTTTGAATACTGAGCTAGATTTTCCCAAGTCCAGTTTATATTAAGATTCACGTATTTCAGTCATTTTCAATGGTAAATAATTATGAATCTTAATCAGGCTATTGATCTATATTTAAAAGCTAGTAATGGAGGAACAAAACCTGTAATTGATGAAGCAGTAAAGAGTCATCAGCAATGTTGTTTCAGTACTGAAAGGGTTAAGCTTGAGTGTACACGGGAAAGATACCCGACTGCAGGCTAATGATCACGGCTGCACGACCTTGGTCTATGTCTGTTCCAACTCCACTTTTTGCACAACTGAGAAATTCGACGTTAAACGTTTGTGGCTTTAGTATACTGATAAGGAGTTAGAATAAATCGGAACTGCGAAACAGCTTGATAAGAGCAACAACGCATTTTAAACGAGTGTCAAAGTGTGCATTTGTTATACCTCATCTACATAACTGAAAGATCTCCATTTTTATTAATTTTTTTAGCAAATGGACACAGAACAAACAAGAACTAAGGTCACGATTGGCCGAAGGACACACTGGCTTCAAACTACAATAGGAGTGCACATTAAGGGGCAATGACCCCATTAGTCGGTAAAGCACTGATGAGATCTGAAACTTGAGTCATTTGTTTAATGAGTGAGTCACTGACAAGGGTGTTATTTACAGGTCATGATTTACTCGTTATCTCTTTACATTTCACACCATGTTCCCAGCTGTCGGGCCACAAACGTACGCGAAGGCATATCTTACAGTAATGGAGCTAGAGAGTGAACACGTAAGCACCTAAAACTTCGTGACTACGGGATAAAAAATTATGAAATTTGGTGCACTGTTCAGTTTTTTATGATAAGTTGCGCGGACACATCCGTTTTTGATAAACTTCAGCCTTTACTATTATTTATTCACCATTCTTTGAACCGCAAAATAAAAGACGCATTTTCGTGGCGTAGAATCGAAAAGTGGGACCGGAAATTGCATCTTACGCCCCTTTACACGCCTTTGGTCGAAAGTCAATTTTTTTCATATCTGTATATTCTGTAAGGAATTGTGGTGTAACAAAACGATCTTTTTGTGTTTGCATTGAATCTAAATGCCGTTATTAAGGAGACTGAGAGCTAGAAATACAGCCGGGCTTGGTACAGAGAAAATTTTGCAATATTTACCTTGAGATTTATCTTACCCGCGTCGGCTAATTGTTATAATAAAAATTCCTTGTTCATAAATGTACTGTCAAACTGTAACCGGCCGATTTCGTGGCAGTCCACAAAACTGTTCCATTTCAGAAAGCATTTACAAGTAGTCTATGCCCTGTAGCTGGTCTCGATGGAATAGTCTATGACTATCAAGGATTCATATTTCCATCTTAAATTACCCTGATATTCGATGGTCATGTGATATTCTTCCTTCTTTCATTCAAAAAAATATATCGTATCAACTGTCATATTAATTCCCTTGATATAGTGATACCAGATCGCCACTGTCATTAAAACGTTGCCGCCAGTTCCTGATAAGGCGTGCCAGGGAGGAATTGAAATGATAGTAGAAAAATTGGAAAAATCGATTTACCTTCCGAACTTTGCCCATAACAAAACGTGGTTTCATACTACAAGTTATATACTAAATTAATGATGAGAAAAATAAAACATTATAGGTTTCCCTAACATGCAGAAATTTTATTTTTTCTTTTCTTTTTTTTTTAAATGAATTCTAGGAATAATTTCAGACGTTCAGATAGCTTACAAGACCACAAACAGACAGGCAAACTCCTAGACAGATAAATAGACAGAAATTGTATCAGAAAGATTGACAAAGAGCCAGAGAGACAAACAAACAGTCAGTCCGACAGACAGACAGACAGAGAGGCCAGTTAAAATGTTCAAAATTTACAATTAACGGTAAATACATTAGGATACATTTTTTCTGTTTGGTCTGGGGTAAAGAGCTAAAAGTTACATAAAAATCAAAATTCACATTAGGCAAATATACACTTCGAATGAATGTTCACTCGAGACCGGCTTAATGTCTTCATATTGTTGGTCTCTGGAGCAGAAGAATAACACCACATTAATTTCCATTAAAAAGTTCGTAATTAGGACATGTCTTTATATTTCATGTTAATTAACATAACATTATTAGAATCTGAAGATTCCTTTAACGCCCGGCACTTGGTTTCCTTCGAGTTCTCTATCATTTTAGATAAATAGTTTATGCCAAGAGTAAACAAAGGTAGACAAACTCAACGATCTGTTTCTTTTGTTATTGTTGGTTTTCGTACTTCAGCTGGGCGGTTGGTGGTATTTCAGAATAAGTTGTTATGGATTTTAATAATGCTGAGCTTCTTTTCAAGTGTTTGCAAATCTCTTCGGGAGGCAAAGTTCAGATAGCTCTGAAGGGACCTCGCCCAGAGGGTACTACTGGATTTCTGAATAATTATTACACTCCTCCTGGGCACCACAAGATGTGGTATGCTGTTGTTAGTTTTTCCTAATGAATTGTTCTTACAGTGTATGTGTGAGCAATGTTTTTACTTGTTGGTAATGTTGTGTGAGCACTGTGTGTGTGGTGTGTGTGCGTTAAAGACTTATAGGTCTTAGATATTGTAATTTGCTGTTGTACTGTTACTGAATGCTGTGACAACAAATTTCCTGGAAACAGGATAATAAATTCCTATCTTATCTTATCTTATCCCATCTTATCTTCTTAATGTTGCAAGTCAAGACAGTGTGTTAAGTAGTGGGAACACTCTAAAAGAAAGGAGGCCGGGGGAACTGCAGGGTTTCTGATTATGAACCTTCATTGACCACTACAAGAGCTGATTGTCTGTGGCTGTTTTAAGTGAAGGGAACACTGCAGAGGGAGACCAGATGGACTTTTAAATATGACGTGAATCCACAACAGCTGACTGTCTCAATCTGATAAGTGATGACACTGTGCTAAAAAAAAAAAAAAGAAGAAGAATACTGTAAAGGCGAAACTACTGGAGTTCTAGATAATCATGACACTCTCACTAAACACTGCAAGAGCCGATTGTCTGTAAATGTTGTAAGTGCAGACAACACATTAAATAGTAGGAACCCTGTAAGGCGGGAACTAATAGACGGTCTTTAAATGTTGTTGGTGAAGACACTCTGATAGAGAGTGGAAACTCTGTAAAGGGACTTATTGCCACTACAACAGGACACTGCTGACGTGATTTGACAAAACGCCCTTTTATTTATTTTTTTCATTTTGGCGCGAATTTTTTAAATTTCATTATTGGATTCTCATCAACAATCCTCATGTTATGAGCTTATCAGGTTTTGAAAAAGCTTAGCCGTTTCTAAATCATTTTTAAAAAAAAACAAATTTTAAAAACCCCTTTTCTTCTGCTGAAACGCGACAAGACGCCTTTAATTTGACAAAACGCCTATTTTCCGAAATATAGGCGTTCGCCTGAGGCAAAGTGAGATGTCAAAACGCCTTTAATTTTAAAAAAACGCCTTTTTGTTCTAAATATCCTCACAGTTTAATTGATTCAGCACCAATTCAAATAAAACTTTACACAAAGTTAAAAGACACCATAACGTGCCACTTCAGTCTATAAAAACTGCATTTTTTTTGCTACATTTAAATTTAGAGACCGCAAAACTAAATCGCGATTTTCTCGAAACAGCATTTTCAGGAAAAAGGCGTTTCGTCAAATCACAGTAAACTGTTAGGTAGGCCGAGCTCTGTAAAGGGTCTTCTGCACTGGACTTCTAAGTATGACATTCTGCCAACACTATGTTAATCAAGTATCCCCTTCCGTATAAAAGGGAGGGGGGAGGGGATACTTGACTTCTAAAAACAACTCGCTCACATGACATTAAGAGCTGATTGTCCTGAATGGTGTAACTGAAGACACACAATTAGGTAATTGGGACACTATAAAGGGGGGGGGGGGGACTACTGGACTTCTAAATAGTATTATCACACTCTCACCTGCCACTACTGGAGCTGATGATTGTCTGTATAATGTAAATGTCTAAAGTGAAGACAGACTGACCCAGACATGAGCACTGGCACTTGGAATAGATTGTCTCCTGCCAGTAGGTCAGGACAGAAAAACTGCGTTCCAGTCTCCCTTCCTTTATATCATCTTGACATGGGCGCAGAGACACAAAGCTCTCAGTGGACTTCATCAGTAAATACAAAAGATGTGACATTTGGCTCTGATCGGTTTCACAGTTTTTACACATTTTTTCTTTATTCTGTTGTCATCAAAACAAGAAGATTAGTAAATTCACAGGACTTTTTGTTGTTTCATTTTTGTTCCAATTCTTGCGAAATTTTAAAATACCGTCAAACTCGCAAATCGTGATTTCCGGCGTCAAAAGTAAGATTGTCGAAGCTTTTGTGAAACTTGATAATCTTTCAAACACGATAATGGGCTGGGTTTTGAAGCTTACGTCGCTGTCCTTTGAGTGTTTTTCTGGGTTTCTCTCTCTCTCTCTCTCTCTCTCTCTCTCTCTCTCTCTCTCTCTCTCTCTCTCTCTCTCTCTCTTTCTCTGTATTTAACTTAGTTCATTTCGGTTACATTGTTTCGGTCTAGAGGCAAGGTGCTCGCCTCTCATGCCGAGGGTCCCCGGTTCAAAACCCGGGCAGTGCAGGCATGTTGGAAATTGGATTTTGCTCATATTTTCAAGTCCCTGGTCCTATTGGGGGGTAGGATCGAGTACCTAGTCTTCTCGGATAAGGACGAAAAAATTCGGAGGGCCCGTGTGCACGTTGCGCACGTTAAAGATACCTTGGCAGTTGGAAATCGTAAAGAGTAGGCCGTACAGGCCGCTGCCCGGACAAAATTGAAATTAATAGATTAAAATTTATCCATATCATCCCCCACCAGCAACAACAAAATGTATTATTCATTATAAATATATATTGTTATTAATAAATATTCAAATATTATTTGAGTTGTGTGTTGTGAACTGTTGTGAATTGTGAACTGTTGTGAACGTGCGCCTAACAGGCTGCGTTACAATTTGCTCTGAGGCAGAGAGAGAGAGAGAGTGGGCGAGACAGGGAGAGAGAAAGAAGCAGTGTAGTGTGTTGAGCGCTTCGCAGGCGCTCCATTCTGCTCTGTGGTTGACATGTTTGCTTCTGTAAAGCGCATAGAGCATTTTAAATGGATATGCGCTATATAAATGCCATCCATTATTATTATCATTACATCATGTTGGCTTCTCATATTTCCTTTTCGTAAGATCTTTAAGTCTTTGACGTAATTGGCCAATGACCTTTTTGTGTTGATAAAAATTATACAGTTTTTTGTTGTTGTTGTTTTTTTGTTACCACAGACAACAAAATAACTAAATGTACTCTATTGCTCTTTCTGGCAATTACCAAAAATATAGAGATATTTAAAGACATCAGTAATTATAAAAATATAATTATTTTTTTTTTAAATAGACACACACACACACACAAATGTCTAGACAAAAAATTGATCGTTCGGTGAAGTAAAAATGGCAATAATCTGCATAAAAATGAGATCTATAGGGCTATGAAGTTTCAAGACAAGTGCAACGACTTTTAATTGCATTATATCAGAACATTATTTAATTTTCATCGGGAACGATTTTCGTTAAGCTGCACACAATTTACAGTGAATAAATGTAATGATTATTAATCTTTAAAAAGTTGAAAGACAGAAAAAAAAAAAAAAGGGAAATTCAGAACTATTACATCTAGACTCACGAAATAACATAGTTCCACTTCGAAGTTCAATAATGGATCACTTAATGGGAAAATAGTGAGAAAAACTCAGAAACCGAAGCTAGAAGTTTGTCCTTATGCATATAAAGCTCTGAGTAGTTCGTTTTGTAATTAGGCACGTCCATCCCACTTCCCTGGAATAAGTTTGGAGTGTGTATGAGAGTTTCATTTTGTACCTTTGTCATGTGAGGAAAGACAAACAAGAGGACCAGAGGAAGAGAACTGGCAGAAATAAATTAGACAGAGAAAAAAGAGAGGGAGAGAGAGAGAGAATGAGAGAGATGGAGAGAATGAGAGAGAGAGAGACAACCAGGCAGAGAGAAAGCCAGACAGATACAGACAGACAGTCAGTGAGAAAGAGACCGCCAGTCAAGGAGAAAGACAGAGAGAAAGACAGACGGACGGGCGGACAGCAACCAGACAGCCATTCAAACAGACAGTCAGACATACAATCAGACAGGCAGACACAAACAGACAGACAGACAGACACGGCTTTATCATGTCACGAGAAAGCAGTGGTAACATGATCCAACAGTAATAATGGGTTCATTTATGGAAGGGAAAAACCCAGAATACTAGGTCATAATTAGAACTGAGATTGACAAAAATGCCCAAAGCTGAGCCCACATTTTCAAGGCAGATTATTTGAAGACAGCATTTACCACTGCGGGGGCGTCTTAGACAGGGCCGCACAGTGACAGGTTGACGTCATCACCAGTCACATTGATCTAAGAGATGTCTCCGTTCCCTTGTGGACTATTGAATCCTCTAATTTCAAACTGAAGATAGACGGAAAGGCCTGCAATATGACTGTGGTCTATTCTAATTACAGGCATGCATCTAATATTTCCCTTGGGTTTCAATGTGTTAAATATATGGGGGAAAAATAGGCCAAGTCATGTCTCTCCACAATATAGTTATCTATCTGTTTATCTATCTATCTATCTATCGATCTATCTGTCTACCTGTCTATCTATCTATCTATCTATCTATCTATCTATCTATCTATCTATCTATCTATCTATCTATCTATCTATCTATCTGTCTCTGTGTATCGATCTACCATATCCCTATAGATTTCCGAGCATGAGTTTACCCCTCCGTCAGACTGTCTATTTGTCTGTGTGACCGTCCATCCGTCTGTCAGTCTATTTGTCAGCCCATCTGCCTGCAAATCCGTCTGTAATTTTTCTGTGTGCCGTTCTATCTTCCAGTCTGACAAAGTGCTGATCCGTCTCCTAAACCGCCCACTAGCTTTCCACGACAAAATTCACTAATGTGTGTCTGTGTTTTCGACGTACGAGTACGTCTATTTGTCTGACTGTCTGTCAGCCTGTCTGTCTCTCTGTCAGTCAGTCTTTTCTATATGTCAGTCAGCCCGGGTGTTAGTCTGTCTGTTTGTCAGTCCGTCTGTGTGTCGGCCTGTCTGCCTCTCTGTCTGTCTTTGTTTCCCCCGTCTGTCTATCTGCCACCCCTGTCCACCTACAGACTCTTTGGCTCCCTCTTTCCGTCTCACCTCGTTGATTTTATACTTTGTACATTATCCAAATGTCTGTTAGCACTGGCGAACATTGCTCCGGGCTTGGTATAGTTTGATTAACATTTGATTGATTAATGTATTATATTTCCATGTATATTTAACCTGGCTGTGGAAATGACAGCATAAATAGATACTTGAATGGTGAAGCTATGGCTGGGACGTGATTGTTCCTATGAATGTAAATGACACTAGAAAGAGCCGAGAGAGACTGTGGCGGGAGCGGTAACACTGGCGGTTGTAGACTTGGACCACAGACAGAATCGGGCTGAGATCAATCGTTTTTTTGGCGTGTGCAGAGAACAGGAAAGTCACATCGTATTGTTTCACCTCCTCTTTTGGCACAACTGAGAAATTCGGTTATAAACATTTTGTGGGATAAGGACTTACAAGAAATCGGAACAGTGGAACAGCTTCATAAGTGCCACAACGCATTTTAATTAAGTGTCGAAGTGTGCATTTGTGACATCCCTTCTACGCAAGCATGCCAGTTTGTCACAGGCCCAATTTGTCACAGGCCTGCACCAAGAGGACAGGGTCATGTCAGTCAACTCTTTGATGTTGTCGAACCACCTCTTTCTGTGTCGTCCTCGCTTGGCTTTTGAAGAGTTAAATGGTCTTAGATAATTTACATTGCGTGCGTTTTTGTATCATTATTAGTATCAATGTTTGTATCTAAAGTATAAAAGAAACAACATAGATCAACATCGGGTAAGTCAACATTTTATTTATTCTATGTTTAACATTATTATTTATCAAAGCAAATTACTCTGTAAAATTTCAACAATGAATGTTCTTTCGTTAAAAACAATTGAAAAATAAAATTCAATTCATACAATCAATCAATCATTCATTTACTCTTTTTGAGAGTGTCAGTGACAACTTCCATCATGCAGGGCACAGTCGAGGCGGGGTGGGCCTGTGACAAACTGGGCAGCCCCCCCCCCCCTTCTACATACTGAAAGATCACCAGTTTTATGGTTATTGTTTTTTTTTTTTAATGGAGATCGAACAAGAAAGAACAACTAGAACTAAAGTCACAGCATGGTTAAAAGAGACATTAATACGTTTTATGCAAAGGCGATGACCATCAAATATCACTCAAGATCAGTAGCGTTATTTGTTGGGATAATATCAGTGTCTATAGCAGCTAATGTTATCTTTCCTATAGCAGCAATTTTAGTCTTTGAGATTATACCCATTTACTTTTGCCTTTGGTGCGCATCTCTTGTAATATTTCTGATTCTTTGTTTGCATCCAGTCAGGGTAATCTACCGAGCTACTCAGTGAAAACGCATCAAATCTAGCCATTAAATGTATACCTAATCCGTCTGTTTGGGCAGACTGCCATTTCAAATGACTTGTTTGTTCATACGTTTCTTTTTTTTAACGATTTATTTTTAAAGATTTTTGTTTTTGTTGTTGAGAATTACGTTATTATTTGATTGCCTTTCGGCAGCGTTCAATGCAGTGCGCTTTATTCAGGAACGGCGTGTATCATACACTAGTGAGCGAGGGAGACTGTAAAATACCGGCAGATCTGGCTTTATCTGGGAGGATTTGTTTTTTTGTTTTTATCTGCCCTCATTATCAGACTCTAAGACTGATTGATCCGGAAACATTATGAGGCAGACACTTTGCAGATAGAAATGAAGCAAATTGTATTATAATCATTATTTGTCCATACGAATGTTTCAAAAACTCACTGAGGAATCTCTCGCTTAAAGAAAAGATAATGATCAAGTTGTATCACATTTTTATTCTATGTTCCCGGCAATTCCAAGCTCATAAAAATCTATTTGAAAGACCTAATAAATCAGCAATAACAAGGATAATCATGCACACAACAAAAATGAACAAAATGCGCTTTCAAAGCTAGGTTAATGAACAGGGTGCGGGAGAAAATCATGCACACAGAGAGGGTGGAAAAAAAGAAATGGCAATAACAGAGAAGAGATGAAATAAAATAAGAAAGAAAAGAAAAGGACATGATCAAATTAAGATGTACAGAAACCGGTACCCAAACGAACAAACGGATAGAACGAGGGGTGAAAGACAAAACGATTGCAGGGAACAGGAAGAATGATGGAAAAAATGGGAAAATAGAGAACATGGTAGATTGAAAAGGAAAAGAAAAAATTGGAGGTTGGGAGGACAAAGAATGAGAAAAAAAAAACATCAAAGGTTGGAAGAAATGAGAATTTTATGAGGATGACACTAAAACAGCTGAAGACACGTTCGGAAACCGATGAAAACGCTGGTAACTTGAGTGAGTCCGGAAGGCAAAAAAAAAACCTGAAGGTTTCTTTTAGAGACACCGCACCGGAGTAAAACTGGCGATGTTAGTTCTATACTATATCTAAGTCCACCTGGACTCCAAAACAATGTAGATATATGTGTACAGATCAGGGAATGTATTGTCTTCTTCTGTGCAAAGCGTATCAACTCTACGCGTGTTCTTGACGGTTTTACGGTCATAAGAACATGTATTGCTAATTTGCTACAATTTAACACAATTTGCTAAATAGTTCAGTTACATGTTTCTAACAATGTGGAAGTAAGCTCTTCGATTATAGGGTTGGAAAATAAGAGGTGTCCTTGCAGATGAATGTATAGTTTTTATTGGTCCAGTAATTGCTGTATTTATTCACAAAATCCTTTACATTTTGCTGCTTTTAAAGAGACAGTATTGTATCCTATGTGTGAATGTACAATTCTACTGCAGTTTTAATCAAATAACCTATTATAGTCTAATCAATTGTGGAAAGGGGCGTGGGCGAAAACGTGCCAAACAATCCATTAATTAGACATGCTGGATGAGAAATCCCTAGTCTTTTTTGGAACAATTCGTATTGTTATAGGAATCCGAAAATATCTGGTCTAATGAGCATTATCTTTTCTGCCTTTCTTACCTCGCTTCTTCGTTTTGAGCTTAAGTGTAATTTTACAAGACAGCATTAAGTTAATTAACGTTTCACTCAACAGTGTTTCTGTAATAGCCATTACTTGAAGAACTAATTACATTAATGGGGCTCTTAAGCTAATTGTTAATACGCGCCTTTTTTAAAAAGGTTCTTCACAGCCCAAATTGGTCTTTTTATTTTCTTTATTAATTACGCTGAGTCCATCAGTCTTCATTACTTTGTCTGACCCCATGCACAGGTGGCTCTTCCAGAATGGCTTCCCCAGGGAGAATTATTTCTATACTGACCACATGCTAAAAAAAAAAAAAAAAAGAACAAAGGCGAAAGAACAATAGACAACTATCTTCATAGTTGTCTTCATAGTTGTCTTCATAGTTGTCTTCATAGTTGTCTTCATAGTTGTCTTCATAGTTGTCTATTGTTCTTTCGCCTTTGTTCTTTTTTTCATTGAAGCTTCCATCTAATCAACACATTAAATAATAATCAGCGTCTTTTCCTGGAGCTTTGTCTCGGAGAGAATAAAATGATCACATAGCACTTCAACCGTTTGTAAGAGACACTGTTGTCAAAAAGAGGCCACCTTAGTGATATTGACCTTCTATTTAGTTCCGTCAAGAAGAGAAGTCCATCATTTCTTAGTGCCTAAAGCCTTGGTTTCATGTGGCCGGAAACGCAAACGGCAACGGAAGCGTAAAAAAAAAACAATGAAACATACACTGGAACAGGGAGAATTTTGTCATGTGTACGGAAACTCCGTGTGCGTGAAGGATCAAATCTATTTCTCTTATTTTTTTTACATGATTTTTGGACCAAAATTATGGACAAATTTCCACAGTGAAAATTTGCGAAAGTTTTTTGTTGTTTGTTTTGGGGGTTGGAGTTAGGATTACATATGGTCTTTTCTTTCGTGAAATGGCCTGGGTAACGTTAGTGGCTACAAAATGGTCACAAAAAAACTTATTATGAGCATTTTGAGAAAATGTTCCAAGGAGGAGCTTCTACTTTTTTTTTAACCTCTTTTTTTCAGGGAGAAAGGCTGTGCCAAAGAGAATGACGGTCACACTCGGTGGACAGGATATGAAGAAAACCCATCTTGATGATATGATCATATAACTACACTTTCCTGATTCTCCACTCATACGCATGGGTCTCCACAGGACTAAGTCAATGCATCTTTCAAAGACTTAAGTGACGACCACTGGGTTGTATTCTGTTAGGCAGTGAACTATCCCATGAGTTGTCGGCTTCTTGCATATCTTCATAATTTTCTGTTGCACTACTCCATATATACATATAATGCCCTGTATTTACTCAAGAAGGCATTATGCCTGCCCATCCATGAAAGAATTATTTTCTAACGTGGACCCACAGCGAGACTTGTCCTTTCTGGGAAAGGCTAAGATCTACAACTTGATTTAAAAACTTTTATCATTATACTACTTTACAAAATTCTTTTCAGATCCATACAAATAAACTTTTGAGAATTTTACCTATCTGATGAAATTTATGCTGAATTATTTAATTCTATCTGTGAAATTTAGAATCTCTGAATACGAAACATAAATAAAATACTCAATATAGACCGTGACAGGTGCAGAGAGGCTGTTATCGTGCCAATGCGCTGTGAAACCCAAACTCAAACTCAAAATCAAACTCCTCAATCAACATTGTACCTCGAGACCATCGTCAACGAAAGAGAAACTTTGGAATATGCGATGATTCACAAACTCATAATACTAATATAACAGGGGCGGCCAAACCACATGCTGCACTTTGACCTTCGATACGCCGCTGGTGGAAATATGTTGGCTGAGTTTTGTGTGTGTGTGTGTGTGTGTGTGAGTGTGTGTGAAAACATTTGTATCTAATGTACTTTATGATTACTGAAATTAATACAACCTAACAGTTTAAAAAACTACACATACGAGTAAATAGTGCTGGATATACGTATTCTGTAATATTTATACAAAATATTTGTAACAAAATGTGTATGTAACAATAAAAACGTGGGTGTAAATTTAGTTGATATCTTGTGGCTCTCGAACATCTGAAATTTATCTTATGTGGCACTTACATTAAGCAAATTTGGCCATCCCTGTAATATAACATGATCGGGAATGTATGGGAAGGTTAGGATAGCTGGAAAACTTTTGCAACAATGGTTTTGAATTACGAGCTAGTCCATGAACTGGAGCAGAAAATTTAGTATAGCACCAGCATCACCATGATGAATCCAGGTCACAGTATACATAAAACAGCTCATATCCGAGTGCCTTTTTTTTGACGTAGGTAATTTAATTACTATTTACTTCCCTTTCCGACTGAGCTGTTTCAGATTTAGGTCAGCTATACAATTGTTCGTGAGCTTCCATATTGGCCTTCCAAAACCAAACGGTTACCCCCAAAATCTGGAATGAGGGATTTCTACGGTATTTCTTTAGAGTATCTCATGACTGTGGTGGTGTCGACGCTGCCAGTTCGAACAGCCAGGACAAGAATCAGCCAGCCATATTATCTGTTACCTGTATTGCTAAAGTAGCAACACAAAGAGAAAGAAAACAATATCAAATGAACAACTCTAAGCTTTACTGAGAACTAACTTAAGCACAGTTAATAATAATAATAATAATAAATAGAATTTATATAGCGCATTTCTAATAAAATTATTACTCAATGCGCTGTACATTGCATCAGTAATTCATGCACACACTTTCCAAATCTCATACTAAAACACGCACTCTCATCCATACAAACTTTCAGTTTCACACACATAGACGCTCTTAGTCATAACACTAGCTTATATGAATTTGAAAAAAAAAAAATGTGAAGAAATTTGTAGCGGCATGGAGCGACATGAATGTGAGGGTTTCATCTCTTTGTTTTTTAATACCGAAATAAATTATTATGGAGGTCTGGAGTTGAAACAAGCGGTGTCGTGCCATATCTCACCAGGCTGGTGCCCCACTAGGCCATGTCAATTTTGCCTCTGTTTTAGGGTAAGCTGTGAATGGAACCTCGCCCACTGGAGAGGCCGATACAAGTCTATCTCACTAGTGCCGGCTCATCTAAACTGGCAGAGGGAGAGACTCCATGCAAAAGTCAAAAGGGGAGCACCACAAACCTTCGTGATTTAGTGGTTTGGCTGGTTTAACTGACGAGTACAAAATTTGATTCTGGAAAGCTTCATCTTTGAAAGTGATTGTGTTTTTCATCAGCACGATAAAATGTGGTAGACGAAGACAAAGAATATTCTGATATATTTCAGTCGAATGCCGAATATCTAAAAATTTGGGAGTGTTATTTTTTGTGAAATCTGGCGAGAAATCGCTTCTGAAACGGGTATTAAGCAATGGAAAAAAAAAAAAAAAACTACAACCAATTTAACACTGTGGTTTCATGAATACTGAAAAAAATAGATTGGATATGAATGAAACTGGGATTGAAAGCCAGAACATCAAAATTCCTTTCCAAAACAGAAATAGTAACTAATTTTTACTTTACAACCGGGGGCAAAACAATCGTGAGCTTTCACTTCACTCCATGGCCCAGTGGTTGAAAGAAATAGAACTGTGAAGGAGGACATTTAATATGCAATGTTTCTAATGATACATAATAATTGTTATATTCTTCTTCTTTTCACATGAATATCACACTTGATCAGGAATGTAGCGACAGCCTTATCAAATTGATAATCTCGGTTTCGGGATGGGGGAGTGGGGGAGCGGGGAGGGGGGGGGGGCTCTCACGATAAAAGTGGACATGAGATTAAGGAGAGTGGTGGAAACCGCAATTTGACGGGTATCAAAGCTAATATTGAATAATCTTCATGCAGACAGATCAAGCTCTCTTTTTAGGGTTATCAGCGCTCAGCCATCCTTCTAAATGTGTACATGACAAGTTGACAGGTAAGAAATGAGCATGGGAAATAGAGGGAACAATTCATTTTTATGGTGAGTTTCTGTGATTTTTGCAGCCGTGCAGATTGCAGAATATAAGTGGCTGGTATTATTCTATCACATGTTCTGACACGTACTGTAGTCTGGGAGTTCAACAAGGTTTTATCGTGTTATATGTTATCTCATATTAAGATAGTAGGATTCTGAGGATTAAAGAAAAAGAATTGTAACATCTTAGCAGCCTCGTCCTGAGGCTCAAATTCATCTTTTTAAGATGTTCAGTCGTTTGCGAGACACCTGAAATAATGTAGTAAATTCCTGCCCTTTCTTGGTAATCATGAAGATGCAAACACAGCAGTGTCTATTCACGTACGTATCTACAAATAAGGTCTTAAGATATATCCACGGAATATCCCTTGTGTAAACACGTACGTTTTGGCGCAAATAATCAGACTTTTATCATCCGTATACGTAATACAAACCCCTACTCAAACACAGGCACAGAACAAAGGCATTCTCCTTTGCCAAGCCTGGACATAAAAGTATGGAAAACCGCCAAAACAAACAAAAACAATAAACAAGTAAGACGAGGAGTTGAAGAGAATAGATGGAAAGAAAGAGAGTTGGTGTAAGTGGAATAAAGCCATAAGAAGAAACGAGTGGAATTGCTGTAAAAGTAGGAAAAAACAACAACACAAGAACTGAAAAAGACAAACAAAACAAAAAAACAACGAAATTTGACGAATTATTTTCTTTCATTAAGATTCGCCTGGAAATGACAAATTTTCTATATCCACCCCGTAAAATGCCAAAATTGAAATTATAATGATTATCTAGAATTTAGATTTAAAGAAAGGAGGAGACTGGGATGAGTAGGGTGAAAGAACATGAGGGGAAAGAAATGGGCCATTAAGATGGAGGTCAATAGGACCAGGGTCGGGTTAGACAGAAACGACAGGAGCCGTGTGCACCAAACGTGTATGTGCAGGCTCGTGTATTTAGTGGCCTATAATTTTCTATTTGTAGTCTGTGGACAGTGTTTAGGTGCCTTTGTGTCAAGGGGCTATATTTCTGTGAGAAAGAGAGAGAGAGAGAGAGAAAGCGACTATGATGGAGAACGATAAAGAACTATTGAAGAGCCCAGAAAGACAGAGACTGTAACAGAGGGAGAGAGAGAGAAATACTGTGAGACAGAAAGAAGGAAAAACTGTGAGGAGCAACCAGAAATAGAGAGAGAAAGAGACACAATCGGTGAGGAATGTCCCTGAATCGTTAGGATAAAAGAAGCACGAAATTCTTGTTCGAAGAAAACTACACCAAATTAATAACAGTGACATTCAAGGTTCTGGAAACGAGTCATTAAATGTAAAATGTCTTTTCAATATTATAAACAAGCTGAAACGGAATCTCATATATTATCACTTCCACCACTCTTATCAGCAAGCCAGATGAAGACATACAGGGCTCATCAGCTTAATCGTAGAGAACGACAGTGCTCGCAAAAGTTAAGACCTGCTTGATGGTTCTTACCGTGGCAACGATGACCAGGTACATGAGTCTGTAATTATGTCATGTGTCATTAAATATCTCTCATGAAGCCAGGTTCCGCATTGCGCTATATGTCATTAGTCTTGAGAAAATGTCAGGCGTCTCTGGAACGTGGTCTGTTTTGGAAGTTTTCTCGGTATACACAGTTTGTTTTTGTGAGAGTAATCAGCTGTATAGTTTTCTACCTTTGATCAGCAACTCTGAGAATATTGACATTTTGCAATAGAAAATACCTACGTTTTCTTCCTTATTCTCCTCATTTTCTTCCTTCAAACAGTCCCCTTTATGTACGAGCTGCCCGGATATTACGAGACGAGTATTAAGGTTTTTAATATTCGGGATAAAACGAACTTCTGATCACTAGATGCGCGATACGGTAAACAAAGTTCAAACAAGCTGCATTAATGAGTTGTTTGAATGTTTTGCTCATTCTCCTTTCGGTCTCAACGTAAACATCGTCTTTGTATTTCCAACACAAAAGGAAATTTAGACTTCGACCTCAGAAATCCCTTGACAAAATGAAGGAAACTCGGACGCTTTTGAACTCACAAACTAATAAATGCTGTGATTTATTTCCTTATTCGTCACTTCTTTTTCGAAACTTCTAATAAACCTAGGGAGCACGTAAAAGGCAGTAAGCCCTGTGATGATTTCATCAATCTCGTTTCAAGAGGAAATCAAACATAAAATATTTTGTAATCTCATGAAGTTACCACACCGTAAAGAAATGACGTGTTTGCCTGTGTTTTTAATTTCCAGTGCAAGAACATGAGGAGAGGAGAAAATAGCAACACTTTACAGCACAAGCTGCAATGGCTAGAAATTTGATCTCTTTGCCCAATAACGAAAACGTGAACTATCTAGGTTTTTGTTGTTTTCATAACTGAAGGTCTTTAACGATCGATTGTAGTTATTTTGAGATTTATTGAACAGTTTCTTTACTGTTTGTATTAAACACTGGGTTTTACAATGCACAACCGTATTACCTATCTACCTATCTATCTATCTATCTATCTATCTATCTATCTATCTATCTATCTATCTATCTATCTATCTATCTATCTATCCATCTATCTATCTATCTATCTATCTATCTATCTATCTATCTATCTATCTATCTATCTATCTATCTATCTATCTATCTATGTTGACATTCCAGCATTCATGATATAAGATCCACTGGTGCTCCTGTACACAAATTTCTTGGGATTCGGGCAGACATTTATGATTCTGTGCAAGATACAAGGACACCGGAATCAATGGAGATTCTCCAAATTAAAGGAAAGAAAAAGGGAATCGGTTTATCTCCCTCGTACTTTCAAATTCACTGCGAAAAACGTTGTTGCAATGTCCTAGTTCTGAATCATCCGTGACACTGAGTCCATACATGACGAGAGATTGACAGGATAGACACCCTTTCTTTATTGGCAATTGATTTTCATTGATCCCTCCATTCTGTTTGTGTACAATCCTCCTTCACTTCTCCCCCCCCCCCCTCTCTCTCTCTCTCTCTCTCTCTCTCTCTCTCTCTCTCTCTCTCTCTCTCTCTCTCTCTCTCTCTCTCTCTCTCTCTCTCTCTCTCTCTCTAACACAATGCTTTCTATATTATCGTCACCAGATCACGCACTACCATTTCGAAATGTAAGTGTTTGGTTTTTCTTTCCTTATGCAACTGTCTCTCCATGCCCCTCCCCTCTCTCTCCTCTCTTAATCTATCTCACACTTACACACACACAGTCTGTCTGTCTGGTTCCTTCTCTCTATCTCTCACAGTGTCTATCTGTCTGTCTGTCTGTCTGTCTCTCTCTCTCTCTCTTTCTCTTTCTCTCTCTCCTTTTTTCTCTTTCTGTTTCTGTCTTTCTCTGCCCCATTTTCTCTCTCTCTCTCTTTCTTCCTTTCTCTTGCTCTCTCTTTTCTCTCTCTCTTTCTTTCTTTATCCCTCTCACTCTGTCTCTTTCTCTCTCACTCCCTCTGTTTCTCTCTCCCACTCTCCCACCTTCAAACGTCTCTAAAGAACAACTAAAGAGATAACAAAATCTATTTCTAGTTGTTTTCCTAAACAGAGACATCCTCATCCACCTTTTGTCACCAGGTGTAATTTTGCGTCGTGTCATCAGTGTAAATCTAGCACGCCTACATTCATTTCCCTCGGAGTTTCCTCCCAATGTCATCTTGTTTCCGATATGTATATTTCATTGCCAACATTTCCATCTTCCTATTAAAAGCTTTTATCCTGCATTTTTAGAGAGTGTAGAAAGGCAAGTGATTCTGTGAGTTGAGAAAAAAATGTCTTATGATCCTCTGCTGATTGAGCGAGTGTGCGACGCCCAAAGATGCGTACACTGCATACATTGTCGGCAGCAGGCAAATTTTCGAAAAACTTTTTATTAACTGAGACGGGAATTGTATACGGACATTTTTGTTGAAAAAAAAAAAAAAGCAGCAAAAACATCACTTCAAAATGAACCAATCGAATGTAATAAACGTTGTAAATTACTAAAATATTTAACTCAATTGGTTTGTAGAACTTTATGCTGAGTCATACAATGGCAAAAAGAAAAAGTAGTATGTAGCAAAGCCTCGCGTAAGATATAATACCCAAACGATACAAAGAAAATGACCAATATTTTGGCAACACCCTTCGTCAAGGTAAAAAAAAAAATTATAGCATTTTATAATATTTTTTTAAAAATAATTATTCGTCAATTTCCTACCACCTACGACCCCGCAGTTTTTCTTTGCTTTTTACAATATTTGGTTGAAGACTGGCTCCTTTACAGTGACGACAAGCGTTATACTGAAGTGCAGTAAACGTCACGAACGATACTTTGTAGATGGTGTTGCTTAATCATTGGTGTCAGCGATGAAATGACATGTGCAGGATGTCCCAGTCGTCCTGCATCAA
Organism: Onchidella celtica; assembly: GCA_963931925.1. Lineage (NCBI taxonomy): Eukaryota > Metazoa > Mollusca > Gastropoda > Systellommatophora > Onchidiidae > Onchidella > Onchidella celtica. The sequence continues at coordinate 25,978,208 of OZ007570.1, forward strand.
AACAGGATGACGTTCTTTGGTGAAGGGATAGTTTGAGTTTGTGACGAACATGATAATAATAATAATGTATAGCATTTATATAGCGCATATCCATTTAAAATGCCCTATGTAACATTTTACAAGTGCACGCCCACTCCATTTGGGAAGCAAAATCTCGTATTGAACAAATTTGCCATCATTCACAACTAAGTAAGTCATTGTAGGATTTTAGAATTTTGATTAGGTAATGAACTTTTACTTTTTGTTTTTCTTGGGGGGGGGGGGGGGGTAGTGGTATAAAATGGAAGTCACTGTTTTCTTTTTTTAAATGAACGTTTACACAAATGTTTAGTAAAATGTCCAGCTGCCGAACCTTGGCCACCTCTAACTGTCGTGCCAGACCTAGAAATTCGGTGATATGATTCCAAAATTGACGTACGCAAAGCATGTTGTTCACGTAAAATAGACGACCTTGAATATTCAATTTTTGTTGTTTGTCCATTGAGAGGAACAGAATGGGGAATTCATCTTGTTTGTTTCCCTTGAGTCTTAATAGATTTCGGCAACAACCAGATGGATGAGGGCATCGTTATTTCCTTTTCTGAATGTTATTTTCTTAAATTGTAACACGAAAGTGCAGTGTTAGCCAATGCAGGGGTTGGACCTGGCATAAACATGGGCTAAATGGATCGAATATGAATAATAGTGATGTCATTGTATCTAAGTGTTGGGTTGTCGTTGTTGTTGTTGTTGTTGTTGTTATTGCTGCTACTGGTGCTGCTGTTGGGTTGGGTTTTGTTTCATTCTGATGAGGAAACGTATTTATCCAACCTCTGTTTTAAGATACTTTACAAAAGCATAAACATTCAGCCGCAATTTAAAAATATCCATCCATGTTTATGTACCTCACCCATCAACAATAACTGTGACTATTATCACTAACCTTACTTTTTATGAATACTTTTCTCCGCTGAAATAACTGACACATTCGATTTTGTTTAAAGTCAAAATAAAACCCCAATTCATATTTTTCTGGGCCACTGAACTTGCAGACGCGTTTAACACCTCAAGACAATCCCAGAGTGTGAGTGATAGAACAACTGGCTGGGTGAGATTTGATAAAACAAGAACATTCCATCGAATTTGCTCATTACCAATTTAACTCTAGTCATTCCATGGAACTGTTGCCAATTTCCAATATTTCAAAGTGGAATAAATAAATAGATTATGCGTCAAACCTGCTAAGCTAATCTATTTTAATGTATATTTTTGAGGTAAAAATGAGAATTAAACTGAAAATACGTCTTGGAGGTTAATATCAGCGATTATGAGAGGAAAGACCGCTGTCACCCCTATCCTTGATTACCAAGTACCATTGTACTGGTACTTTAAGTAACTGGGTGTCCTTGAGCTCTAAAAATATATTACCGCAGTGGGAACGGATGGAAATAGCCAGCGTCATGATTGGTTTTCCCATTCTTTCGATCCATATTCAAGTATTGAAGTAGCGTCCGAGATGAAGATGTCAAATTGCCTCGTTTTGGAGGTAAACGTTTTTGGCCATGGATAAAGGAAATACTTTAATCCAAGCTACTGATATTTCTATCTTTCCATGTTTGTTCCTTTAACCTAAAAAAAACAACAACTTATTGCGGTAACGTTCTTGTTTATTTGTTGATACTGTAATGCTCATAATTGTTTACACTGGACATGGAAGTGCAAGAAGTTTTTGTTTTGTTTCTTTCTCCTGTAGACACCAGCATGCCAATATCGTCATCCTTATGAATTCTGTGAGTACAAAAAAAAAAGAAATGGAGATCTGGGTCACTAAAAAAAGATTGCAAACTTACAATAATGATGACCTAATATTACTTCTTGTATCACGTCATCCCTACTGTGAAGGTTTATAGGCATCTGCAGAAGTCAGCACCAGCATCACTGCACTAGGGTAACACGTCAGCAGGCAACTTCAAACAATAAGCATCTGGTAATGATGCAGGGAGCCCCACTGCCACTATTCCATAATCTCCACACCATTTATATAGTATGTCACTTCCAAGAATCCCAGTACTGGAAAATACTAGTACTGACCCCCTTTAACGTTGTATTACACCTGTACGTACATTTATGTTATAGTTTTATTATGAGATTATTTATAAAAGCAGGAAAATATATTGATTTTTGTAATTTATACACTAGTTACATGTCTGTATCCTATACAGAGTGACTTTGTCGGTAAAGCATGCCGCGCCCGCGGTATTCTGGCTATCGAGCGGACTCAATGACAAACCTAAATTCGAGTCCCGAGCCATATTTACAGACTCGTGCTTGATGTCCTCCCGCCTGCCTTGAGCCTTATTTTTAAGGATCAGGGACATTCGTATGACAGAATATGCGGGATCTTATGACAGAATATGAGATGACAAAAAATCTACGAGTAATTGTAGGCTGGTATTGCAAGACAACCTTGTTTCGGCTCCCAGTGATCTTGTCAAAAACGTCTGACTGGCTCAAATTGATACGTCCAAATGCAAGACGTCCATTGCAGACTGCCATCTAATGCTATCTGCCTTGCTTTGCATAGGATGGAACCAGGCTTTGATAAAATAAGGGGGAA
>OZ007570.1:25985803-26153303 GCA_963931925.1 Onchidella celtica
TAGATAAAACAGAGCTAAACTTTGGATGAGGTCAGGACTATGAGCAGCTTGCTTAATAACATTGCAACTCATGCTGTTCTATGCAATTTGAGATGCCGAATCCTTGAAATACTTGGTTCGAGACTAAAGGGTTATAAAAACAAAACAATAAAGAATCGCGGAGGGAGACGGTGCATCATGATAACATCAGAGTTCAAACCAGTATGCTTGTGAGTGGTACTGTCAGCCTTGATATGTCAATCTAGTAAATTCCGCACAGTCTTCATACATGTCTAGAGTCCCAGGTAACGCAGACTGTCTGCTAGAATACCAAGTTACGTCTCGCCTGTCATAGTTAAGACAGTTTGTTTGCCACTTTTAAATAAACCACAGAACATTGTCTGAGGCCTAGTGCACTGTGTTAGGTCTAGTTTGCCTTAGTTTTAGTGTGAGATAATGGAGTTGAAATAAAGAGGAAACTAGAAGCAACAGAAATGTGGTTTATTAGGAGAATATTTTTTTTATTGAGAATATCATGGATGGAGAAAAAATAAAAATGAGTCAGTATTGAGAGGCTCTAACCTGAAAAGATCATTGATTAAAACAATACGACAGGGTCAACTGAAATTTCTAGGACACATCTGTCGCCGCCTCAGGAGCCTCGAACATCTAGTAGTCACAGGGAAGATCGAAGGCGGGAAAAGCAGGGTTAGACAGAGAAAAACTTCCACCGAAAGTCTTCATTCATGGAAAACAAACAAACGTCACAACAACTCCTTCTTGAGGTTAGCTGATGGCAGATCCGAGCGGAGAGCCATGATCGCCTATGTCTGTTCCGGACAGGGCAACTGATGATGATGATGATGATGATGATGATGGTGGTGGTGGTGGTGGTGGTGGTGGTGGTGGTGGTGGTGGTGGTGGTGGACTCTTGAACATCAAAAGAGATCCATAACGAAGTCTTTGGTTTATTCTCATATTCTCGGGATGGTTGACATACGAATAAATCTATCATCATCATCACCAACGCCTTTCCACCCTAATCTGCAGGGTATAGGGCACGAACGACAGCCTTCCACTGGTCTCTATCCTGAGCGATCCTTGACAACTCATTCCATGTGTAGCCACCTCTCTTCATATCCTCCTCCATGCCTCTCCTCCATGTTGTTCGTGGCCTGCCCCTTTTCCTGTTTCCTTGCGGGTTCCAGAGCAGTGACTTTCTTACCGCGCTAAGCCTCTGCGCAGTCCTATTTCGCTGGAGATGTTTCTCTGCTTTGTCCTATCCCAGAGGTACGCATTTCGAATAAATATATCTTGGGATGTAATGCTTGGGGTATTGAACGGAAATGTCGTAAGTGAATTCCTGCAGCTCTCCAGGAAGGGCAAAGAAATACCTTATATTCACATTTTATGCCAATTCAATTTTTGTATGTAGGGCATTCTGCACAGTATTATTGCTTCACTGTATTATGTAGGATTGTCACCTACGACCGTGATCAATACCAACCACGCATTAGTCGTCCCCGATCACAGGCGGATGCAATAGAACACACAAAACAAAACCACTTTCCACATTTGTAACTATTACACACAATATACATACATGATTACATTTGATCAGTAATATAATAGGTTAATATGCCCCGAAAACAAGACAATTTGTCGCAGTGAGTATCTGGGATCACAGAGTACAGGAAATGGAGCGTGTTGAGTGGAACACTGGGAAGCCAACAGAGCAAAGACTATCATCATGGTGGTTAGTTCCCAGGAAATGGGGTCATACTCGCATAAAACAATAAACCATTTCTTGACTGGTGCCACAGCGCAATTTGTCACCATATAAGATCATGATATAGATGGTGCAAAGGCCTAAAAAGTGTATTGAGAACGCAGTTCACTCAGTTGAAAACCGGCTGTGCCTGGGGAGGCCCATGAACGTTGAGTCCTCTCCGCTTATCTTAACTCCCTGTTAAATATATTCATGCTTTTATGTTATTTGAAAATAGCTGTTTTTTAGACTGAAGAAATTTGGTCCTTTTAGAAACAAAGGTCCCTTTTGATTATGTGGGCGAATCGTTGTTCTAATTTCACATTTAAGCTATGTGTTCATGTGTATGGAAACGGCAGCGGAAACGTTAAAATCCATCAAGTAACAAAAAGAAAGAATGTTTCAGACATAGAAGGAATCCGCTAGACGGCCAAGCTATAAGCCCTGGCAAAGGCGTTTCCGCACGTATGAAGACATTCTTTCTGTTTCACTCCTAGAGGTTTTTTTGACATTTTCGTTACCGTACACATGAAAACCCAGATGTCCGCGTGGATGCTTTTGTTTGTATACGTCCATGTCAGAAATCCAAAGTCCACCGTCTAAATTCGACACTTCTATAAAAGATCACAATGTTAAAGGACCTTAAACTCTTTGATGGCTGAGCAATTCTTGTTTTGTTTTTTTGTTTTTTCACCATCCGAAAACACAATTTACATTTTTTTAGTTAGCCACATTTATACAGCACAACAGACAGACAGACACATGCGCGCGCACAATACACACACACACAATATTCAATAACCCTGAGAAATTTTGTAAAATTTCGCCTCAATAATGAAGCGGCATAAACTATAAAAGTAGGCCATTCTCTGTGAGAACAGAATAAAGTGTATAACATTCGGTAGACGAACTATCTTCGCTCACATCAGCCATAAATCGGATTTGTTATTACGCGTTCTATAACTAAGGAGTAATTACTTGCTAACGATGGCCACTGGTCAGCGAGTGGGTTAGCAAAGCGCCTTAGACGTCCCTGACCAGGGCTTAAGCTTGACCGTCTATCGGATTCGTTCTATGTCTGAAAGTAGGACGTGTGTAGGAAACTGCTGTTTCTATGTATGTATACACTGTCCAAACGTTTAGAGTGGATATTATTTGCCCGAACAGAAGAAATATTCACATAGGATAAAATGACAGTATGACTCGACTGCATAGAGATGGGGATGGAATACAACTCACATCATGACGTGTCAAGACAATCTACTTTAATATGCGCCATTAATGTGGCTTTGCTTTAGTTTTGTTTGAATTAATTGAGTTTGTTGTCCTCATCATACTTTCTCATTGCTTCTCAAATTACATAAATTTGAACGCTGCGTGAGAACGACTGAACAATATGAGTCTATAAGAACAGCTTCCAAGTAGAGTGACCCTATCACGGCCTGTACTTGAGTGTTTTTGTCGTGTATGAACGCATTTTTCATGCCACTTCTGTTCATATTTTGGCATTCTCCATGTAACCTGTTGAAAAGATGTTAGTTCAAATGTGACGCTGTAGACCTTCTGGATAAGACTGTCGTCGGTAACCTAAATCCTGGAATTGTTAACTGGTTCAAAGACGTACGGTTGGCAACAAATTGCCAACTTGCCGAACACAAAAACATCTTAGCATAAACATAAATATTTAGGACCACTCGCTGTGTTAAGATCTGAAATCCAGACAGCCACTGTTTACAAGCTTCGGCTGTGGGGCAATAATATATTGCACCCGCCGTTCCTTTCTTATGAATGCCAATGAAATGTTATTGTTTTACACCCAGAGATCTTATCAAACAACACAGTCAGTGCTGACTACCCTTGCCGTCAAGCTGTCAGTTTATCTCTGTGTGTCATTAAAGCTGTTTTGTTAATCGGACAGGTGAGATCAGGGGCGAAGCGTGGCCCTCTGCAGAGGGTAATCAGAATTTAAGCTAGAGATCCTTATAATAGGACGTATCGCTACATCATATTTACATTACATAATAATAAATGCAGCGGCTAAAACAATGAAACGACTGCAAGGCATTGCAAAATCTAAAGAGCGGACTATTCTTGTCAACAGGACAGGAATGCAGCAATTAACAAGCCAGACTAATCTGAAAATACCATTCATTCATACCTACAGGCTTATAGACTCATATTTTTCATCCATTTTTTAAAATATAATTTGAACGGCCAGTTTTCATTGTCATATTCATAGCCAGAGATTTTGTTATTCTACCATCTCATAAAGTTTCTCGAAAAAGACCCATTTACATTAAATGGCAGTAAATGCTTAACTGGCACCTCTGTGACAACACTGTGCAGCGATCTCGGAGAAGTGGCTATCTGCCGTTGCGGTATATATTCGCTCGACCTATCAAATGAAGTGATGTTCTTGATAGTTACGTTCGACTGATTTTTGTCACAGTTGTTATCTAGACTATATTATTATGCTTTGATAGCTCTTACTGTGCGTAGAGTAAATTATTCTTAGATTACCTCAAACAAACAAACAAATCTACAAAACTCTTTCACTCTACCCTTTACCTTTCGAATAGGATGAAAACGACCGCATAGTGAAAAACATGCATAAATCGGTAAAATCAGGTCAAACTTTGATTTTTAAACCTATTTTTATCCCCCACTATTCTGCTGTCTACGGGGCCGCGTCGACGAATACAGGCTATGCTCAAGATAGGTTCTGGGTGTAGTCAAGTCTTCTTCGTCTTTGTTAATCACTGATTATGGACCAGTTCATAAGGTGTAGGTCTCTATAAAGATGCTTTTCGGCGAGGGGTGTTGGACTATATAACAAACGCAAAATTAAATAGCGACGTAGAATTGAATGCTGAACTGACTAAATGGGAGAGAGTTGGGCTCGATCTGGAAAGCACAGTAATTCTAGAATTAATATTCGAAGGGTAATCACTGATTATTTGATTATGAGGAAGCCTCGTCCCTGGGTGATATTAAAGTAAATCTTAGAGACGGAGAGTGATATGATGATATCTGACGGTTGTGGGTTTTCTGCAGTCAAGATTCAGTGACATCCAGAACCGCTGTACTGCCCTTCTGGGTTTATTTTTTACAATGAGAGCTGATCTTTTTCCTCTCTTTGAATAAATCTAGGGAATGAAAAATGCAGCAGGATTCTGCGAGCCGTAATCTTTTGGTACAGATTTGGGCCCAGTAACTGTTGCCTTTGTCGAAATCTGGCCCAATAATGGATGCGGTATATGAAAGACAAAATTTCATTAAATTTTTACAGCTGTAAGTATCTGAATGAAATTGAAGCGACCTGTTTTCGGTAATACATGTATGCGCAGAGCATAAACTCACGATCCCACAGTTGCTATCATTGGGTGCGTGATTTTTGTCGTACTCACTTTACCAAATTCAGGAGCGTGGCAGCAACAGCTCCAAAATATTACAGGAATTTTCGATGACGTTCAGAGTCATTTTAGGGTTAGGGTGAACAGTCCAGAGATTGCAGCACCCATGGCAGTGTTCGGTAGAACGAGAAATCTCTTAGCCGATGAACTGTGTTTGGGGGTGTGTTGCTGTCCCGCGCCTGAATTTCCGAAAGCTCGTACGGAAAAAAAAAATCGCGCGTGCGGGAGGACACGTGCTACAAAGTCCTCTATTTCTCTTTTGTTAACATTGATGAAACAAGAAAGATGTATGGAAGAGAAATAAAGCAATTACCTGAAGATGACAACAAAACCATCACAGTAAGGGGAATCATCCAATTCATGTGCAAACCTCAGTAGATTCATATGGCTAGAAGGAAAATGTTAATACAGGTATCATATCGTTTTGAGCGTACCGTTTTTGTCACATTATCACTCATGCATGAACCCATTATAAACAGCATGAGGACGTCTTTCCCATTGCAAAACCTCTTATCTAGAACAATATCATCCAATATTGATGATGCACTTGTCCCGAAAAACAGATACGGAAATCTTTTAATACCCGTTATTACTTGCACTTAATTATCAGTGCCAGCCATCTATGTTGAGTTGTTGTTATTGTCAGTGTTGGAGCCAACAGGTGTCGGGCAAGTATTGACACCAGCATAGTTAGTTGTTTTTTTTTTGCATTTATATTGATCACCTTGAACAATACTAAATCACATAAATACCCATCACCAAAATACAATTTTTTTTTCAAGAGTCTTGACGTTACTTTTCGTAAGGTCAAAATGAAGGGCTAAAAAATCTACATCTTAAATGATGAGCTGAGAACAACATACCTTAATGTATGCCTGAGCTGAAACTAAGGGGGTAAAAGCAAGAAAAAGTAGCAGTTTGAAGAGCGATAACACAGGAGGAACAGAATACATGCGAAACAAATAATTCGGCACTAGCATTTCTTATTATAGGAATTATTCTTTGAGGAATAATAATAATAAATATAATTTCTATAGCGCATTTCTAATAAAATTATTGCGCTGTATATTGCATCCATGATTCATGCATACACTTTCCAAATCTCATACTAAAACACGCACTCTCATCCATACAAACTTTCAGTTTCATACACATAGACGCTCTTAGTCATATGGCACTAGGTAAAAGAATCAATTATAACATCAAAGTACAGAATAGAATTTTGAAAATTTAACAGTTTCGGAGGAAAAGGTGATGTTTTACGCTTTTCTTAAAGCTTTCAAGATTCGGTGATTCACGAATGTTCAAGGGTATCTGGTTCCAGACAAAAGGTCCAAAAAAGTTGAAGGATCTATGGCCTATAGTTTTATAGTTTTTAGATGGGATTCTTAAGATTGTTTTGTCACTTGATGATCTTAGTGAACGAGATGGTGTGTAGACTTGTAAAGAATTTTTGAGATAGCTTATTATTATTATTATTCCATGAGGACCAGGCCATGCCAGACCACAGAAAGCTTTAAGTTCATTTTTTCATAATTCCAGTCTTTAATCAGACCTTGAACCAGCGGCTGTCTTATATTATTCTGTTTCGAGTTATCTGTACCGGCATTTTATTCGGCAAACGATGTGGGCTGGGAAAAACAAGTATTTCCCCCGTTTGATCTATTACTGTATTAGCCTGGCCCTGCCATAATGAATTTTTCAAATGCCTGTGTTTAATGGATGTTTTGCACTGATGCGAGAGAAAAGACTCTGGTAATCGACAGATTTTATCATCTTTGTCTGAGTTCTTAAAGACAATTTTCTGAGAAAAGGTACATGATGACGGCTTCCAGACAAAACGTATTAATATTCCAGCATATGATTTGTGTCAGTTATGACATTTTAATGTATATAATGTCCTAAGAACACCCATTTCACCCCCATCGACTTTCAGACGTAATTATGATCTAGAGCAACAGCAAGGGTAACAGATGATGTGAGTTTAATCTTGTCTATAAAGTTTGCCAAACTCCATAATCACATTCCTTTTAGCGAGCGTCCCTGTCCATCACCCTCTCTTTCTATCCCAAAAATTGGAAAGGTAATTCAGTCGAAATACTCTTAACATCCTGGGACGAATCATTATTTTTCAACGTAGGTGCTCCACTTTCCAGAAAATCGTCAAAACGGCCCCGGAAAATACATCCCCGCCTGACTGTGCCTTTTCACGTATGTCAGAATTGGCATTCCTGATTATTATATTATGCATTGTCTTGCAGAGGATATCATATTATTAATTATGGGACATTGCTGGAGTAAAGTTGGCGATTAAGATAAGAATATGAATTTATATAATTACACAGTATCGAACGTCATTTAGACACAATACACACAGGGACAGAATACTGTAGCAGTTGCAAAATCAGTAAGAAAAGGAATTTTCTTGCAGTTTGTAAGAAAAGGAAAATGGGATGGTGGAATGGGAAGATTCTTATATGATGAGATGGAGGGATTGCGTCTTTAATTGGCTTGGATGCATTTGCAATTGTACATAATTGGACAATTGCTAATACACCACGCAAACATTACCACCACGCAAAGGAGACAAACTTGAAAGTAGACTTGACATTTATCCAGACCCCAAGAACCAAATTTGTCTCTTGACCCTGCCTATTCTCAGTGCTTCATTTTCCCGCTTGGAAAACATGGGTAAATATGAGATTATACAGCTTATTAGGCACGAAACATGTTTGAAGAACACACGCATCAAACAAACAACAAATACATATTAAACCAAGTTCCACTGATCATTCTGCTTTGATAATGTTGAATTATATAGACATTTTTCTTTCAGTCATTCATGAGTGTAGGAGTGACGTCAGATTTAATAAAGGCCGTGCTGCCGGCTAACTTAATTAAAGATGGGAATCAGAACTTTATTCTTCTCTGATGAACCAACATTTCGTGATGGTAGAGATGTCACCAAACTAACCAGAGTATTGAATGAACGTGATTTGGGTTCCATTTATAGATTTTTATTGTTGTTGTTGTTGTTTTTGCATTATTTTTCTTACATTGCTTTCTGGTGTGGCTGCGTTTATTGGGGAGAGAAAGTGTGTGTGATATGTGTGAGAAAGAGAATGTGCCAAGAGTGAATGAGTGCATTTGAGTTTACGCATTCATGAGAGAGAGAGAGAGAGAGAGAGAGAGAACGTGTGCGTATTTGTGTGGGCATTATTTGTGTGAGCATGTTACAAGACAGAAATAGAAAGTATGTATTTGAGCAAAAGTATAGTCAGCAGAAATTTCTGATGTGACAAACTGTACACTCGCAAGTTTAAAAATCTTGCCTTTGGGAGGCATTAATTTTTATACCTCGCCTTTCAAGTTGTTCTTTCCTGTTCTACATTCTCGCTTATCGTTGTTTTGTTGTTGTTTTTTTTGTTTCTTTGCCATCCTTCTTTGTCTTCATATTGGCCCTCGGACGGGCTGTTTGTTAGCCTTCAAAAGGGCTATTTATTTACCCCGTATATTTGTATGTAAGAGTGCATTTTTTTTTATGGTTAGCGTCTACCATAGATTGGACTGGGGTGCTTCACGTTCAACAGAGATAAATCCGATAATATGTATAACAGCGGGCGTTAATCTGCCTCCCGGCTACAGATAATTACAAAACACCACTGAGAAAACTAGTCATCGGGCAGATTGGCCTGGTCCAAAACTGAGACAAACGAATGACAGCTGTGGACAAACGAGGAAATTGCGCCACAGACAACCACTTCTGTTTTATTGTTATTCCCTGTGATCATTATCTGTAAAAGCAGGCCAACCAATATCTCTATTTAATACTGGGGCAAATACCAGCACAGCAAGTGCAAATGACCATATTTCCATTCCTGAGACGAGTACAGGGCAAATTTAGCGCAAATGACCCTATTTCCAATGCTGGGACGAGTATGGGACACATTTAGTGCAAATTTTCATTGCTGGAGCCACCCTTCTCACTGCAGTTGATCCCATGGTCTATCTATAGTCTGATCTCGTTGCTCTCTCTGGTTCTTCTTTCTCAATTCTTTGATCGTGTCACGATTCGCCAATCCTCGTCGGCAAGGAAAACAATTATCTTCACCGATTCCGTTGTCCAATTAAGTTTTTAGCTTACGTTGTTGCCGTCGCTCAGATGTGTTATCAGCGACGGTGCTTTGATTCACCTGTAAGTGATAAGTATGGCTCTTTACCTGATAACACTACAGATTGTGCAAACATGTGGAGTATTTTTATATATTTTCATTCAGTCGTAACTTCTCCACATAACAGTGTTCTGTCAGATTTTAAATGTCTCTTGCCAATCAGGTCCTGCTACGAACGGGGTGGGGGGGGGGGCGCATTAATTCAGGGGCTGGTAAGAAGTCGTAGAAAGAGACGTAAATAAATGTTATTTACCCCAAGTTTGTTCACAACATACAATTAGATCGAGTCTCAGACGGATCATGGCGACCACTTTGGAAAATTGTTAGGTTATCTGTTTTTTGATGTTGTTGTTGTTGTTGTTTTATGGAGGAATGAAGAGATGACTGAAGACGATGGGAACATAAACAAGGAAATACTGTATTTCTAAGACAAAATACTGGACGTAATAGATGTTTCCTGGACATGTCACATCTCACAGAGAATGGAGAAAAGGAAGAAAGAGAAAGGGTGGGGAAGAGTGAAGAGGGGTGGGGGGAGAAAAGGCGGAGAGAGAGAGAGAGAGAGAGAGAGAGAGAGAGAGAGAGAGAGAGAGAGAAATAAAGATGGAAATAGAAGACACACATCCATATAGATCTACCCCCTCTGCCTACTATACGTAATGTGATTAAGTATGAGCGCTGGCAAGAGAGAGTGGGGAGAGGTTGGGAGAGAAGCCGGAAACGAAAGATACATAATATATACCTATAGATCTATCCTACACTCATCGATGGAAGGTGGGGACAGGGGTAGAGCTAGAGACATTCGAGAAGCAGCTGACGGAAGTAGGACGTGACTTCCTTCTTTCCCAAAATGAAGTCAGTAACAATAACAATTATAATGAACAGAGAAGTAATGTTTCTTTTGAATTTTTGTTGGCTTTGTGTGTGTGTGTGTGTGTGTGTGTGTGTGTGTGTGCGTGCATGCGTGCGTGCGTGTGTGTGTGTGTGTACGGTGTGTGGGTGTGGTATGTGGGTGAGTGTGTGTGTGTGTGTTAATTTGAATGTTTATGTGGGTAAATAATCACCAAGGTAAAAAAAAAAAAAGTGGCAAAAGGTTGTATTTTGCATGGTATGTCACCATGTATGTCAAAGAGAGAATGAATTATAGAATTACATACATTATTTTGAAAGAAAACAAAATGAAATGAAATGAACTGCACTAAAGTTTCGGTCACCGAGACCTCTGATATGTTTACTGAACCCCGCTGTGAATCCGCAAGCGAAAAAGTTCTGTGGTACTGGTATTTAAATCAGTGAAAAAGCAACTGGTCCAGTATGTTTGGGTGACAAAGTCGTGCAAATGCCACGTTACCCTCTTGTTAATCCCAGATGTCTGGGGAAGATGTTGTGGGCTAGAATGCTTTTATTTTTCTTATTGATTATCAATTATTCAGAGGATATTGTTATAATCTTTATTTTTTGTGAGGAGAAGTTTGAGGAAATTATATGCGGAAGAATAAAAACCTACAGAGAGAGAGGGGGAGGGGAGAGAGAGAGAGAGAGAGAGAACAGGAGAGAGAGGGAGAATGAAAGGGAAAGAGGAAGTTCATCAAAGAGAAGGAACGGGAGAGATAGAAGAGAGAGAGAGTGGCGGGGAGGGAAAGAGGAAGTTCATCTATACAGATACTTCGATTCGCCTTCTCTCTCCACCTCCCAAATACTCTAACGAACGGTTCTGAACAAAACCAGCATTAAAAACTAAAGTTATCTACAATACGGGTTCCAAAATCAACTGTATTATATTGCATTAAGAACATTGGCAACATTTATCCTTTTGTTGTGCCCTTGAAGGTTTGGAGCTATATTATACCATTATCATATCAATCAGCCTTGTAGTAGGCTATCCAATGCAACACCCACAGGTGTATTCAAAATAAAACTGAAATTGCACACTCTTGACTAAAGATTCTCCATTTTTAGAATTCTTAAAGAATTCTTGGCAATAAACAAATGTTGTTTAATTCTTCGTGGTGACTGATAAAGCCGAAACGTTTCTGCTTGATCTAGAACATGTTATAGGCGTGTAGATTTCTTTCGTTTTTTTTTACAAGCAGCACATTGCCTTTGTTAGAGTGATAAAGTGAGATGTATTTATGAATAAATTGTTTGTAACAGAATTCTCGCTTTCATGCCCTTAGGGCATCTGTTTCCTGTAACTGTAGTGTGTGGGTCAGATCAAAGAATTGCTGATAAACAACATTAAAGCGCTTGAGTAAATCAAGCACCCACAAAATTAGCGATATCAGTCAAATAGATAAACAAGCTGGACCGGTCATTGGAAGTTTTCTTTCATGTAAAGATAATTAATAAATGTATAACTAAACTGTATCAGGGCATTAAAACCTGCAGTTATGGAGACATTGGAAAGGATATGGCATGAAAGATATCAGATATTTTGAAGATAAGTTTATGGAAAAAATATTGAAAAAACAACTGCAGTCGTGAATTCGATATTCAAAAAAATCACAGACATACAAAGGGTGCCTTGTCCTTAGTCTTCAAGATTGTGTTTGATGTGCACAAAATAAATAGATATGAACTTTTTTTGTGTGTGATAAAAAAAAAAAGGGATGGAAATGAGCTCTAACTCAAACCGATTTGTTTGTGTGATAGGAGAGTCAAACGTCCGTGGGTGGGAATTTTTCTCGTTTGAAATCTGCTTTTATCCTTTTTAATGATTTTAGTTTCGGACTATGCCCGAGAGATCCAAGGAAGAATAAAATGTAGCAAAAAATTAATGTAGAAACCTCCAGGGCGGAAACAGAATAATTACAGAGAGAGAGAGAGGAAGAGAAGGAGAGAGAGAGAGACAGAGAGAGATAGAGAGAGAGACAGAGAGAGAGAGAGAGAGAGACGGGGCTAAATGATAGATGGTAGATAAATTGAAACAGTATTCAGACACTCCCCCCCCCCCCCTTTCCCCCTTTTATCATATACAAAAAACACTACAAATACGTTGGACGTTATAATTTAGTGCAAATTCCTTAGTTATCTTTTCGGCCCGGTATGTCATGTAAATTTTATCACGCAAACCATGAAATCAGGCAAGAAGAAAACATGGGATGGTACTGTTGGAGTAATGAAACATTTACACAACCCCGCCAGACTTATCTAACCAAATACAGACAAACGCAATTATCATTTTTTTGCAAAATAAATAAATACGTCCTTGTGTGAGAGTCAAGTGGGTGGAGGAAAATGCGTAACCGTAAACAGCTGAGTGCTGACAGAGAAAACATGCGAGATACCTTCAAAAATAGTATCGTTTACACAAGTGTCATCTAGGTCACAGATTACAGAAGGGGAAACGCCTGTTTCAGTGTCTTTCCTTTCTTTCTGTTTTATCCACACAAAAATAGTATACAATCTCTCTGGTCTCTCATCTCTAGAGAGTAGGTTCAGAAATGTTGCTATTCTGCACGCTAAAGAGATGCGCAAGGCGTGTCATAACTGAAAACAATAAATAACTATTATCCCAACACAAAGTGTAGTATTCTTTGTCAAGTAGGTTTCAGACCTTTCAAATGAGAGAATGGAGTGAAGAGCAAATTAAATGATTATGAAAGTTGATAATCATTACAATTTGTAAATGTGCCAGTCATAACATCAGCTTCAGAGCTACACTCCCTTAGATAATACATGCATTTCATTCGATGTTTCTTGTTCAAACGAAGTATTGATGCATTGCCTAGAATTGGCGCTGATTTACATTCTCAACATGCATTTCGACCATGGAATCTTTTCTATTTCATCAGCTTTTTCTTTTCATCGAATGGGTTTTAGCTCTGTAGCGCAAAGTACTTTGTGAGTGAATTGGCAAACTTCCTATGGGACGTCGGTGTCATCTTAGAAATGGATGTCTACTGTAGATATCATTCAAGTGTCACTAACATCAGTTTGGCCATCCTTGTGCCAATTTTGATCTTTGAGCATCTGTCTTAGGGAAAGAATGAATTGTCAGTCTGATACAACATGGGATTTATCCTCCTTGACGCCACGCCTCCAGGGAGGGTCACGATAACTGTGCTAAATTCTCCAAGGTATATACAATTTAAAACGCTTGTCCACGAAGGAAGTTACAAAGTCGGCTGATGGAATGCCCGAACAAGGGCGAATTTTTCAACGTGTTCGGTGTCAACAGCTTGAATTCAACATTTCAAGGCTGAGGACACTGTTATTTGCTTATCTCGGGAAATTCTGGAGAATAATATCATTTCTACCATTTTTCCTGATCATTGACGATGACTGCAACTAACTCTCTCTCTCTCCCTTTTTTTTTTACTTGTAACAGCTACGGTTTACTAAAACTGTCCCCTGTCTAGTACAACTATATTCACTAGTACTAAAAGTCTGTGCTACTATCAGTGCGGCTACGCTACTACTGCAGCAATTACCACTATTCCACTATACCACTACTAATGTACATGACTACCTCAGAGATCACTCTGCATTGTGGTAGTAATTGAGCTACCAAAGTTACTACAATTGCTGCACCGCTTTCAAACCGTTCTGCTTTCCTTCCTCCGGGCATTGTACTGGAGAGTCTCAAGTTCTCCCGTGAAAATTGAAGCATTCATTTCGAACTCTGCATACCCCAAGAAAAAAGAAGTCGGGGTAAAACGCTGAAATGACATTACTGCACTGAAAAACAGAGCCAGTTCTTGAACCATGGCCACAATTGGTCCCAGGCTCAACTGGTTTTGAGGGGACGCGGGGTCGCCTCGAGTATCCTCGGCCTGCTACACAGGTGAAGACCTTGCCTGGCTTCGCCAGGTCATCAGAATGTTACTTGTGAATTAACATTATATTATGGGTTTAGATTCTATTTGAAGTATGCATGCACTTCTGTGGTTTGCCGTTTAGCCAGCAAGAACGGCAGTTTTAACCAACTGGTCTATGTCTACAGGTTTGTAAGCTTTGGTCAATAGTAATTCTTGATGTCTACCAGATCGTTATACCAAGCAGACGAAAATAGTTTTACTTACACTTTGCATTTATTCCCTCGTCTAAATATGCTTATTAAAGTTTTTTATACTGTCAAGTATATATGTCAGTGCACAATTATCGTTTCATGTACTAGATATTCTACACTCTCGCAAACGTAGCCACTGACCTATCTTGTTTTCCTTTGGACCAGTATCCAAATACTATAATTAAATACATCTCAAGTATGCAAGAAACGTGAGGTTACCAACAGTTTTGATTACTGGCTCAGAAAAAACGCAGTGTGTGTCTTTTTCAGAGCAACAAACTTGACCAAATATTTGGAAACCACAAAAAAAAACTGTCCTTAGTGACCTTTTTCTTGTGTCCAAGGCTGTTCAGTGTCCTTGCTGCTTGTACAATTACCAAACACTAAACGTGCAAGGGCAGAGAATAATGAGTGTCTAGTACGATCTCCAGGGGCAGCGGATGCCTTGAGTTGCATGTCCTTCCAATTCAGACACGTACTTTGAAGGTCCATTAGAGGCCAGACTCTGATAATGGCCGGCTTGTCTGACCAGTAGTGACTACTCATTTAGCCAAGTTGTAGACACGGAGTTATTACTCTCCCGAGGGGAGGTAGCTGGTCGGTACATCTGGTCCTCACACGAGCGTCTAGACCTAATAAATCTTATAGTTTTTGTGTTTTTAATTTTTAGTATTTTAAAATACTTCATTTCGGCACTCCATAACAATGTCTCATCTCTGTGATTGTATGTCTGTCTATGATCGGTCATTACTCGCCCGCTGTACGAGGGGCAGCTGGTACACTCTTTGGTGAAATTTGGAGAGTTACAATCGAACATGGCAATAGCTAAATAACAGCTTTTCTCACTTTTTCTTTCCATGCATGTTTTGAAACTTGGTTTTCCTTTGCAATCTGAAGACTGTGACAGGTCTGATCATAATCTGATGGAACGGAAATGCATTTTGTAAAGACAGGACATGACCTTGATTCAGACCGATATTTGAAGACGTTAGCCATATAGAAATGGTACTCGAGGCCTTAGGTGAACTCTTTTTTTTTTCGGCTTAATACTTTATATATCTAATTGTAAACTGAGACATCATTAAAACTCTCGTATACTGGGAGGAAAAACTTTAGCTCAAAAGAAAGTATTGTGAGATGACAGAATGAGACAAATAATTATGAACAATGTAAACATGGTAGTCGAGTCAATGACATTGGAGATAGAAAGAATGTTTACGTACATTACTTTCCTTTTTCATGAAACATTGAAGCTTCTATTTTCTCGAAGTGGAAGGGCCGGGGTGGTGTCTACAAATTAAGACACATGAAAATAACAGAAACGTCAACAAAGGCAGAAGAGGTGAGAAATGCCACAGTTTGATGAGATATAAACCGCTTCTTGTCATGCAATATCATAAAAACCACAGAAAAACTGTGGGGTCGCAGCAGGGCTAGAAGTCATGCAAGCAGTGTAATAATTTCCCCTAATGCCCAGTGTCCGATCTTGTAAACACAACAATTGCCTAACAGTTCCAGGGCCATCCCGTCGATTAAAAGTCAAAGATCAAAACGAGATGAGCTCTTTGAAACCGTCTGTAAACAATTCTTAATATAATGTGAGTGTGTGTGTGTGTGTACGTGGGTGTGTTGGCTTTTTTCATAATCTATTCACTGTATGGTCTATAATTTTCCAATTTATACATCTATTATAACAAGTAGTAAACTAGTTATTGTCAGTAAATAATATCGTATTATTTTTACAATCGTTTAAACAAAGGTTTTTTCTTTCCTATTTCTCATAAAATCCCATGATTTGGCATGTAATCATACCGATTCCAAGGTAACTCTATCTTTGCGTTGGTGTGTTGCTATAGCAATGACATTTTTAATTTCATTCTGTCTCACATTCTACGTCCTCCACCCACTCTGGGGAGGCTTTTTTCCTTCTCCCAGTGTCCCTATTCCCCTCTGTCTCTCTCTCTCTCTGTGTCTTAAGTCAATCATTCTGGATATCATCTAACAAAATTACCCGTCTATCACAGAGACCATGGCCCTTATAGTAAATTTAAGTCTTGAAAAGAAAAAGACGAAATGGGAGACGCCGGCTGAGAGAAAAATGAAGGTCATCGGTGGACGCTAGGGAACACTGAGAAATCCAAACATACCGCAGTGACGTAATTCAGTGTTGCACTTCACGAGTAGCCAATGTTAAACCAATTACGCTATGCAGCGTATCTACTTGTTGGAATATCAGTGGTACAATCGTGCACATTATGTTTTGCAATGGTTTTCAAGCTATACAATAACCCCTGGTACGCAAAGAACTCCCGGCTCCGCCGAGATGCCCAACAAAGCATTGTCAAGTGATGAGGCGTAAGTCACCAGTCAATTGACTGCAAAGGCCAATGAGCTTCCTCTCAGCTTACTGCAGATGATGTGCGGTTGCACCGGAGACGTCTTACAACAAACGTGTAGCGTCGGTGGTAGACCAGATTAGTAAACAGACAGCAAACGCGGGGTGCCAATAACCTACTACCCATGTATATGCCCATTGTGAATGACCTCACAGAGTGTTTTTGTTTTGTTCTTCCGATCCCCAAGATGGCCTGTGGATCAGCTGATGTGTGTAACTTCGAGATATGTCTGAGCGGTTAAAATACCTGCTGGATGCATTGCAGTTGACGGTTATGACAGGGGTGGAAAGGATGGATCCAAGTTGGTCAGATTCCCTACCATCCGTGTAAACAAGGGAAAGGAAGTGAAAGAATTGACCGAACGTCTCCCATGTGCATGTACACAAGAGCCATTGTATATTGTTGTGAGCTACTTTTAGTTCGCCGCCGGTCGGTTCGCGACGCCTCAAGTGATCACAGTGCAAGTCAGGTAACGAATCAAAATCAATGCTACAATCGCCATGGTGATGCGTTGGTCCTTATATCAAAGATGGCCGATATGCGCAAAGGGCCTATAAGACATGAAGGTCTGTATTATTATGCAATCTTTTTATAGGGTTCAACTGAAAATGTTGGGGTTTGACAATGATCCAGCCATTCGCCCACCCTTCTGTCCATCCATTCTCTGACTCACCCACACACTCATCCATCCATTCCACCCACTTGCGCTAGCTTTTAGAGCAATGGGTGCCGCGCGGGACAAAAAAAAAAAAAGCTAAAATGCGAAGGATTCTTCCATCCATCCACCACGATGACCTGTGATCTCCTGGAAGGAACTTATTATTTTCTATTCCTGTCGATTGGAGGGGAGCACGATAGGCCTGTTTCAAATATTAGAACTAAACAATTTAAGATACATTTCAAGTAAAATAGTGCTTTTCCTGCTCTTTCTATCTATCTATCTATCTATCTATCTATCTATCTATCTATCTATCTATCTATCTATCTATCTATCTATCTATCTATCTATCTATCTATCTATCTATCTATCTACCTATCTATCTATCTATCTATCTATCTCTCTATCTATCTATCTATCTATCTATCTATCTATCTATCTATCTATCTATCTATCTATCTATCTATCTATCTATCTACCTACCTATCTATCTATCTATCTATCTATCTATCTATCTATCTATCTATCTATCTACCTGTCTGTCTGTCTATCTATCTATCTATCTATCTATCTATCTATCTATCTATCTATCTATCTATCTATCTCCCTCTATATATATCTATCTTTCTATCTATCTATCTATCTTAACTATCCATCTATCTCTCCTTTGGCCACGGTCTTTATGCACAATTTATGTGAACATTGACCTGAAAACTCCCCACCTACTATCTTCACATCGTATAAATAATTTCACATTAAATCAACCATCGTCTTCGTGATCATCATCATCTTCCCGTCCCTGACACTTTTATCTTTCGACCACACCCCCTCCTATTCTCCTCTTCACACCTCCTTTATCCATCTTGACCGCATCGGAGGATAATAATACCAACAGAAAATGACCAATTACTCTTTATCTCTCGGGCCACATTGACCGCTCCCTCGATCCCAGAGGTGACTCTGATGGTCAGCTACTGACTACTGATTCCTCCCTTATCTTTCTGGCATCGTACCAACCCAGTTTGCATACCAACAGGCGAGAAGGAATGATAGCTGCCTTCCATGATAATGTGACCCTTAACCAAATTAATAAAAAAAAAAAAAAAAATGGAACATACTCTGTATATGAGTGGAGAAAGTCGCCTCTGAAGAAATGGGGTATAGCCCAAATCGTGATATGCACACAGTGCAAGATGGCCTGCCTGCCCTGATCTAAAACTGCACAACGCCATTTTAGTTCTTGTTTGTTCTGTCTCCATTTTCTGAAAGACTGGAGACCTTTTAGGGTGTAGAAGTATAGCGAATGCAAACTTTGACACATGTTGAAAATGTTTCGTAGCACTTTTCAAACTGTTACCAGTTCCGATTTATTCTAACTTCTTTTCTTATTACTAGGCCGCATGCGTTTAACGTCGAATTTCTCAGTTGTGCAAAAAGTGGAGTTGAACAAACATGAACTAAGATCGGGACAGGTGTATTCGCACGACCACAGATGAGTACTCTATTCTTGCCAAATATTCCATAAACCTCGAAAAAACACGCCGTATAACCAAAACAGTGACACATACACAGTACCAGATGATAAGCTGGCCCTGCCATTTGACGGCACAAGATCTTCTCACAACTGAAAATGGCAGCTCTTTTTTTAATTAATGACCTATGATCTCCTGGAAGGAACCTATTATTTTCTATTCCTGTCGATTGGAGGGGAGCACGATAGGCCTGTTTCAAATATTAGAACTAAACTTGTATTTAAGATACATTTCAAGTAAAATAGTGCTTTTCCTGCTCTTTAAAGTCAGGTTCTCCGTACTTATGGGGTTTTACAAAAGGGTCAGAGATATACCCATTGCCCTAAACGCTGGTGCAGGTGTGAAAAGTACTAGATAGAAAAAGTAAGATACAATCCGTGTATGACCAAAAAATTCTATAATTATCTGCAGGAATGCTATCAGAGCATTTATTTTTTACGGTATGCAAAAGAGGTGACTTGAAACAGAACACGATGGCAAAGATTAGGAGGACGGCAATGGGTAGAAAACATGCTTATTACATGTACCATTACTGTTAGCCCCTTCACTGCCCTTCACACCGTACTTCCCAAAGTTAATTAGGCCAGTGCGCTGTAGACCTGCTGTGGTCGTACTGTGGACGTACAACATGCGCCCTCATTACGATAGTGAGAATGCGCTGTCCGGTTTACCGCGAAGAAAGCGTGTAGCAGTGAATAGATCAGGAACTCAGATCTTCCTCAACTACTGAACTATTTAACTTTTATTTATATGCGACAGCATGGCTAACTCCAAAAGGACCCATACCTTTGGCACTGAGTTAAAATCTGATTTTTCAGTTTTTGCTGTTATTGTTGTTTTTTGCTAGTTGGTTTTTTTTTTTACCGTGGAGGATTTTTTGATCAGGATTGATTTTGGCCGAACAGAATCACAATTAGCTTGAAAAGCAGATGAAAAAGCTTTAAAAATTAAAATTCATTGTGGGGCGCACTAAAGGTTTCAAAACAAAAAGTTAAAGAATGAAACTAGAGGCCAGTTTTTAGTGTGATCCGTTTGGAGAATGATTTTGAAAATGTTAATGAAAATGATGAACAGCATGAAGTAGATTTGTTTTTCCTAAGCCATTTCCCTTTGACGGCAGACTGTGTGATTGCATTGCGACATTCAAAACTATGAGAGCAAACACCGAACAAAATGTCCAGCGATAGAACCGTGAAAATAATTCATACAACTTTATGAAATCAGTTAGACTTTGGAACGGTTGACACCCTACATGGACGAAATGTAGTAATGGCCAAGTGAATACTTATCAGTATGTCATGTATATCAGATGCTGTAAAAAGAGATGTCCGGGTATATTTAAGGCACTAACTGATTTGGATCTGCCTACTATTTGGATGGTAACATCACTGAGTTTCACTGAGATCCAAAGTCTGCAAAGTCTCATTGAAACCAGAGATATATAAGTACAGAGGGGCTCCACTGTTGGTCGATTTGCACTGCGAGACACGGGAGGCTCTTCGAAACTAGTTAGCATGGAGCGGAAAGTAGGTCGCTGCGGTAAACAATACCCGTTAGTGCATTTCCACTAGGCGTACGAGCTTACAAACGGCTCTAAAAAGTTTCACTCAGCCCAAAATAATGAACAAACCACAGTAAACAGACATGCACACTATCTTTGGTGAGGAAGGTCTCTTTCAATTCTTGTTTACCGCAGCGAACTAGTTTCGCGATTTGGCGGAATTGAGGTCTCTCCACACATACATACTCTGTGTTGAAATTAAATGTCGTGACGTCACCAATCCACTAGTCCGCCCATTGAAATCGACTAGTGCGCGGCTAGGCTAAAATATCAGTGTCTTGTGAATGTTGACTGGAGTGCATGAATTCTTAAGCGCACTTCTTTTCGCAAACGCCGTGTGTCTTGTAATGTAATTCTGGTGGAGCACTAAGTCAAATTTTGTTTGACCCAGTGTGCGAGGTCTCTGTTTTCGTCAGCTTACACAAGACAGTTTTGACACTCTCGAAATTGTGGGACAGACTTCCGTTATTTCCATAATCCACATTTCTCATTAAACCCGAGCCTAAAGAGGCTTGACCCGTCGCGTTGTCAGCCTTAATGGTATGCTGAAGTATAATAATCTTGTGTTTTCAGTAGATTAAGCGAACAAAGAAAATGAATGTGAAGTGTCACACCACCATGTTAATTACTGAGCAGTGGATACCTTTGGGTGGATCTACTGCATCTGTGTCACAATAAAATTGGCAAGCATCTCCACATGGAGCGATAATTTTCTACCTTATCGGCCAATGAAAATTACAACTCGCTGCACTGGACACGATCATTTGGCAAAGAACATCTAACCAACGACTAGCATCAACCTTATATCTTCGTAAATAGCCTGTCTTGTGGCAGGTTCACACGAACATTTGCTGTATTTTCCAAATTTCCAGAAATAAAAAGCCGAGAATTTGACCATTCTAATGGGTGTATCCCGTGCAGACAAAATAACAGCTCCATTCCATGGGAGGTAATAGACGCCCGCGGTTTGCAGTTTGCCCTTCTTCAGACTGAAACAACCGTTAGTTTAGCGCTTTATATCACTATTATAGCTTTGAATTTCCTCAAAATAAGTAAAAAAAAATAAAAAAAGCTGGAGAATAATGCCATGTTGTCTTAGATTATCTTCTTCTCGACTATCCATGATTTATCTGCTGTCATTTCCTGGAACTTTCCAACATGCTTATTTCAGCACTGGACTCCTCGTCTTTCTTGTGATTCCCGCTACTTTTGTCGCCTGAGAGCATTTTCCTTTCTCTCCATTTAGTCCTTTTTCTTCTATGTTTTACCGTAAACATTTCCCTCTTCCTTCATTTAGTTTGAAACCTTTTTTGCTAGGAAACCCCTGGGATTGCAGTATTTTTGCCTTATTATTTCTGAATACGTGGATTACTTGATCAAGTTTTTAATGCGTTTCCAGTGACTAGTAATCGTGGTAATCTCTCGGAAGTTTGAAAAGGGCGTGGCTGTGCAAGTATCTTTGGGTGTGATTATAGCTCCTGACTACACAGTCACTTTACCGTTTCTGTATATGAGGCATCAACTTTGTGTCGTAAAGACAGTGTTATTGACTGTAGAATCGTGCCTCTCGCTGGTCATCTACACTGAATGATATTTCAAATCAGATTTTGATAAAATTTTGATTAAGAGAAAACCTTGAGGGATACAGACCGGGGTGAAATGGTAATACATAAAGCAGTGAAGATTCACCAGGGAGAGGTGACTCTAAAGTAAACACGGAGAATCCATTGTACTAGAAAATTGAAAACGGTCATTGAAAATGCATGCACTCTTGAATACAGCTAAAAATATTTTCAATAGATATTTATCGTTTTTATTTATTAGCAATTGCTCACTATTATTATTTCATACATTAATAATCTACCGACAGTTTACAAAGGGAGTTCAGCGAGAGCAACAGATGGTTTAATGAACAAAGTACGTGACTTTCAAGGCATAGGTTATTTATGGAAACATAAGTGATAACGTAACCAGTTATCTCACTTACCGTGAACTGCACGAGTGTTTTCTCAATTATACACCAGCGGTTTGAGTCTCTATTAACGAAAAACAGCGGCTTGCTGAAGTGGTTCAAACCACCGTCCTTAGTAACAAAACAGAGGAATAATCCCTGCTTTACTCTACAATGAGATGTGGGTAATATGAAATCCGCATAATGTACGATAACCGCAAAGGTCTTTATCTACCCCCCACGTCAGTCCCCAAAGTGCGAAGCGTAGAACCACACAACTTTACTGCAGACATACTGTTCTCTGAGAACTACATAACAGGAAATAAAGCATTACTTTATCAGTGTGAATCAAAAGACTTGAAGATTCTGTTTAAAACAATGAAACATTTTCATGTCACAATTCGATAAGAAAATCCAAATAGAAAAGCGAACAGGGGCGAATAAAGGAAAGAAAACAGTGAAGGGGAAGATAAGCAAAGGGACAAAATGACGAGCACACCAGAGTAAAGAAAATAGTTATGAGAAACTAACACTGGACAATTCAAGAATGAGTGACAGAAAGTTAAAGAGACAAAAACGAGATCAGAAATACAAGGGCTCAGTTTTTTTTCAAGTATCGAGAGGTAACATATAAAAGAATTCGTTGTACAAGGAAGGGCGGAAGCAAAAAATGAATAAAATAGTAAAAAACAAAAACAACAAGAACTCTGGAGAACATGCACAGGGGAAAAAGACAACCATGCAGAAGAAAGATGAAAGAAAAAGACTTCAAAACGAACACTGAGGAAATGGATGGGAAATCTGACAATATCGACTGGAAAAGAGATAACGAAGAACGCCAAAGACCAAAAATGTGATCTTATGGACAGAGCAAGAAAATAGTTCAAAATGAAGAAACACCGGGAATTTTAGAAAAATCTCCAGAAAATTCGAAAAATGCAGCTTTGGCGTGTGTAACAGAAAAAGAACAGAATAACTGTAAAAAAAAATAAAAAATATTTGGAAGAAATAATATGAAGAAACTTTGAAAGGTGCATTTTTGTCTTGTCAGACTGCCATTTCATTTTTTGCCCTACACAACTAAAAGCCAAGTTTACCAGCCCATTTATAACCTATAAAGCTTGTTGTCAACTATTAAGGAACGGAAATTACCACTGTCTCCTTTCGGGGCTGGACTTCCTCTGGCACTATTCATAACAGTACTTAGAGCAGACTCTGAAAAACGTGATGTTGACCGCTGAGGTTGATTCTTTTGAATTAATTCCTTTCAGGGTCGAAATGCTTTTTCTTCCCCACAGACGCGTCCGGTCTTAGGCAGTATTTGACAGTTAATGATACAAGGTTTTTCTGGTGCATTTAGAGACTTTGCCATAATCCAGACTTTTAGGTGTATTCAGTCAGGGTCGCTGTGGACCATAGAGGGCAGGCACCGGTAGGGATTAGGAGGACCGTTTACTACTCCCAACACAATTATTCCAAACAGCGGTGCAACAAACAGAAAATGCTGATGTTACAAGGACGTTTCTAGGCTTGTGAGTGGGTTGATGATTATATGTACGAGCGACTGTGCTATGTTTTTGCCATCTGTGTATAATCGTCATTTTTTTTGTGTGTGTTTTTTTTTAATCCTAATTTCACTATTTCGCATACGAACAGATTTTCTAACCTTATCCCAGTGTTATACTTTTTTTATTATAATATTATTGTTTGTTCTTAAGGTGTTGGGAAAGCTATTAGGAGACTGAGAAATATAAGTAGCATATAAGTATTCCTATTCCTATAGGAGTTTGCAACTTTGTTATAACAAGTTTTATCAGTGGGTGTTACTTCATGATGGTTGATTAAAGAATTTTAATAGTGAATAATATCACACCAAAAACACACACAAAGAGTATAGCAGGCACGTGTAGCATGGCGAACCTGTATAGATGAACTGAAAGACAAATATTATTAAAAACATATTTAAAAAAGAATCAAGAAACAGACAAATGAGGGGTTTAAAATTAGAAGAAACCTATGTGCCATCTGTCTGCTTTTGAGAATAAAGCAATGCGCATCATTTCAGTGTAAACCAATCGAATTTAAGAAACGTTTGCAATACTGACATCAACTCTTCGAGTAGATCATTAAAATATTAAATTCGATTGGTTTTTACTGAAATGATGCGTTTTGTTTTTTTCTCAAAAGCATTCAAATGACACTTAGATCCCTTCTAATTCTAACCTCCTAAAATGTAAACATCTTATTGACCATCTGGTCAGGAAAACAGAATTTTCACAGTTTAACCATTAAACAGACAAACAAGTACCAATTTTCTCTTTCATTAACCGATTTGCCAGGCTGCCCGACACACATTCAGCAAAGTGACGGGAAGGCAGACAAGCACCATGACAACTCTTTCTATTTGCGTGGGCTTGCGTACGATATCGGAGTGTCCAGTTTCCGTCTGTACGTGACCAATTTTCCCAAGGTACCCCAGAAGAGGCCCTGAATAGTGACACTTCAGTCGACTAGTACAAGGTGTCCGGCTGACACATGACGTGACATGAAGAGACGTCTAACAAACCCATGCCCTTACTTTTTTTAACCCCTCCTGGCCTGGTTACGCCTCCTGTCCAGAAGGATGGTCCTCTTCCTCTCACTCACCCCCTCATTTCTTCCAGGGTAAGGGAGAGGGGGACTTGTTTCGTACTCAAGCCCAGCAGCTGGTAAGGACTTCAAAAAAATCGGGATCAGTCGCGGAAACGATACTATGAAAACTCATTTTCAATGTGTCAACGTTTTGTCCACAGCCCAATTAGTGATGCTTCCCCGTTCATCATTGATTCGAGGGCAAATACAGCGTTTTCTCCGAACTAGAACACGCGTAAAATATGTTTCAAACATCTGAAGTTTTTTTTCCATTGTTGGAATGGGCATTGTCCATTAGTAAGCTACAACATGGTGTACCCCAAGGTTTGATCAAATTTAATGTTGTCCACTTTGAAAATGTTAAGGTGCCATGTTTGACAGCAATGTTAATTATTGTTTAGCTGTCTCAGCGAATCTGTTTCCTGTTGATGTTTATATTTGTTCAAAATACAGTTGAAGTTTAATGACTTACAAAAAAGGGGAAAAAAAGAAAGACCTTCCATGACAGAAAAATTTGGTATTGTGTTCCATTTATGGAGGCCTATCTCTTAGTTTTGTAAGTATTGAAAGTTTTAGGGCCAAGGACAATCGACTGTTCCAGTGCAAACCTCGAACCAGTTTCGGGATTGGAAAAAGGGGAGGGAGGAGAGAGATACCAGAGAAATTAGGGTCGTTTCCGCAGCACGTCACATCCATACCGGAGAAAGGAGCGGCCCAGACAGCAAGTGCTTGATGTTATTTCCTTTTCCCAGCTTCACTTTTGATTCCTAGCGTACAAGTCTGAAAACTGCTTGAGCCGTGTACGTTAAATCTTGTACTATCTAGGTAGTGAGTTAATATGGATTATAATTCATGTTTCCTTCATTACACAGATGTGCAGCTTCGAAACTTTATTGACGAATTTCAAATCTTTTTTATCTGCTGTGTAATATTGTGTGCATAATTGGCCGTTCACTGCTATGCATAATATCACAGAAACAAGCACATAACTATATTATACAGTAAGAACCCCCATCTGTTTGGCTAAATTAATCTTTTTATACTGCTTAAGCGATAGGCGTTACGAGTAAATGACATTAAACGCATTTCTGGAGAGTGACTGAACGCCA
Source organism: Onchidella celtica (assembly GCA_963931925.1). Taxonomy (NCBI): domain Eukaryota; kingdom Metazoa; phylum Mollusca; class Gastropoda; order Systellommatophora; family Onchidiidae; genus Onchidella; species Onchidella celtica. The sequence goes on from OZ007570.1 coordinate 26,011,985, forward strand.
TATAGCTTGCTTAATACACTTACAGTCCCACATTATCCTTAACTTCAAGTAGATCAAGAAGACTTAAATTGTTCTCTTACACAAAAACCCATTGTGAATGAGTAAATGTATTACAATGTAAGATTTCTTGTTAGCCAAACTGTACAACAAACGTAAAAAATACAACCTAACATTAGGTACAAAGACATGATGGCCATGAGATTTGTCGCTTTCACCATCTAAATGGCCTTGCATTTTCGATCTTCCAATAGAGTCACTGAATCGCCATTTACCAAATAACGTGATCATCAAAAAGGAACAACGAGATGTACTTTTGAAATGTGGAGCTATTCATTTCTTCTGGGAAGATAAAATAGAGGACGTAGGAGGGCAATGACAAAAAACGAAGCCAAAAGCAAATAAAGGTAAAAAAAAAAGAATAGGAGGCCGGAATAATAAAACACAATGGAAAGAGCATAAAGGTTCATGGCTGTGATCCTTGTAAAGATGTTGCCTTGGACCAGCAGCCCCTGGTCTGAATAGATGCATTAACAGATCAGACATCATTTGTTTGGCCTGCCAGAAGATTATGTCTCTTAAATTTATGTATCAGCTGTCAACAAGAGTGCAAAGTCTAGGAATAGAAGAATCATTAGTCATGATATAGACTTGCACAAATAATGCACATGTTATTATGCCTGGCGTATCTTCCAGTGCAGCCAGGTCATTCAACATTCAACATTGCACTCTATGGACTTGAAAAATAATAATATGTCGAAAAGCTTTACTGTCTGGTTCCAACAGAAAACACCAGCTTCATATAAACAGTACCTCACCAAGTCTTGCTATGACTCTAAGCAGTGTGCTCACAGTATACTTTCAGAAATAGCATTTGAATCATGTTCCGTTGCACTACAAAGAACGATACTGGTTTTGGTGAAGTTTTCTTAAGTCTTTTCTTGAACGTTAAATTGTGATGAACCGTCAGCTACTATTAATTTAGGACTTTCGCAATTGGTTTGTGTCACTTGACAGCTTCTACAAAATTTTGAATTTTATGTCGTCTTTCGTCAGAACTTCCAGTGGTATAATATGTTTTGTTCTCCTTGAATTTTCAGTTCTTCTTTTTGGATTACAGCTAATTTTTGCGAGTGAGCATGCTCGGCTGTCATGCCAAAAAGAAACAAAAAAAATCTTTCCGAGTACTCATTCTACGCCTCTGTGCACTGGAAATGGGGGGGGGGGGGGAGGGGGTAATTTTGGTGATGTAAGTGAAACGAAACAGTCATTTACACTCTCTACGATGCTTTTCAATGCTAGTATAATCAATTTCTATAAAGTTGGGTTTTCATGTGTGCGGAAACAGAAACGGCAACTGAAACATCAAACACTTTGAAGTAGTGAAATAGAAAGAGTGTTTTCATGTGTACGGCGTTTCCGCACATAAGGAAACACTCTTTCTTTTTTACTACTTGATAGATTTATGACGTTTCCTTTGCGGTTTCCATTTCCGCACATATGGAAACACAGCTTAAGTCTGCTTTTGAGGTTCATTTTCATAGCTGCCGGTTGTAAAGCTTGGACTTTGATGCCAGGGCACCAGAAGACGGACGAATTTCTTATTTATTGCTGACACTGCTGATTTTACGATAACATTTTTTTGCTTCTGTTGTTAAGCTTACCCTTGCAACTATTATTTGCGTTTCAGTAGCTCTATGTATGATTACATGGTTATGCATGTTGAATGATTATAGCCATAAGACACAGAGAAAGAGATCAAAAAGAAAACTCGTTAGGCACAAGAACCTTTTTAGTTGGATAAATTTCAAATTATTTTTTCGCCTTTCTAATTTTGCATATCCAAGACGATGCCTGATCAATCGAATAAAGACAAAGTCTAAAGATTACGATAACAAAGCATAATCAACGGGAGCAACTCTTCGTGATGCATTGGATTAATGATGTTTTTTTCTCAAGTACACAACTGAGTGCACGCTAACATCAGAAGGGACTTTATATATTACCTTGTTTGGCAATCCTGCGGTCATGTCACCTCTAGATAAGTGGCACTTGACTCAAAGTGTCGTCTCATCAATGCGGTAGTGAACCAGACATAGGGCCAGGTTATGTTGGGAGAAGAGGAAGCAGCAGTGCTGATTTAACTCAACGTGTATTCTGCTGTGGCAGGGGAAAGATTTGTTGTTTTCGTCATTGTTTGTTGTTGTTGCTGCTGCTGCTGTTGTTTTGGGTTTGTTTTCAGAGGAATATCAAGAAATGTTTATGCGTAGAGCTGCAGAGGAGAGAGAATTTAGCCTTCTGTGTCTTTATCCATTTCATCGACAGAAAGAGCTGAGAGAAAGAGGAAGGGAGAAAGAGAGAGAGAGAAGAAAAGAAAGAAAGAAAAGGAATGAAAGAAAGAAAGAAAAGGAATGAAAGAAAGAAAGAACTAAAGAAGAACAAAGGAAAGAAAAAAAGAAAAAACTAACGAAAGAAGAAATGAAAGAAAGAACTAAAGAAAGAACCAATGAAAAAAAGATATAAAGAAAGAAAGAACTAAGGAATGAACAAAAGAAAGAAAGAACTGACGAAAAAGGAAAGAAGCGAAAAAAAAGAAAGAAACATGCAGCATAATGCGAGAGAGCAGGATAATTTCAATGTTGTGCTCACTTATGGACATAATTATTTGTTTGCCCATGCCCAGAAAAGCTTTGGGCGGAGGTGGATGTATGAACACCGTCCGGCCCTGAAACTTAAGATATAACTGGAAAAAAAAAATCCCAGAAAAAACAACATGCAAGCATTTTTGAAGAGCTTGTATTCTGGCAAGTTAATGGATTCCCGTACATGTTTGTCGTCATCCCCAGGCCTTATGGCACACGCCATCACACACAGTTTGTCCTCCATTAGCCGGGACATAATATCATAAAATGAGCTGGAACCTGTACGCCCGTGGTTCTCAAAGTGGGCAATATCACACCCCCCCCCAACCCATCCCGCCCCCCAGCCGCCATCTTGATTTCCAGGTGGGCGAAGAAAAGGGTGACAAGGGGCGCAAGGGATGAAGTGAGCGATTGGGGTAAGGGAGTGTGTGTGTGTGTGGGGGGGGGGGGGGGGGAATGGAGACGAAAATACGAATGAAGGACCATTATAATTTGGAGGCAAACTCAAGGCAGCCGCTGGCTTGCTCAACAGCATGCGTAGGTTTTATGAACAGAAAGGGCCTTTTGCTGTTGTTGTCGTTGTTGTTGTTGTTGTTGTTGTTGTTGTTGTTGTTGTTTCGTGCATTTGATAGAGAATGCTTTCTTTTTTAAATATAATGAGTAATCTTGTTATGGGGGGGGGGGGGGAATTGGAGTCCCAAGGTGGCGATTGGCCCAAAAAAGGTTGAGAACCACTAATGTAAGCTGTGGAGGTGCGGGGAGGGGCAGAGGGAATAAAGGGGGAAGGGGGAGTAGAAAGAACAATTTCATGCTGTATACTGGCGGAGGAATGACGTGGATTTGACAATAATAATTTTTTTTTTTTTAATAGAACCAAGTAGCAAACAGGGCAAGTCAGATTTCTTGCAAAAAACGCCGGAGACAGCCTGTCTTCTTTCTCCCGTTTTTTAGCACACATACAATTCTTTTGCTCGTATTTGGCATGGCAAAAAAAAAGGGATTTTGTTTTGATCTTCAGAAAAGAAAAACTATTATGTATCCATCACTCAATGCAACAACATCATGGGAGCAATTTTCTCAAGGGCCGCAGTGTGGCGGGTAATGAACTACTGTAAATAAACACGGGTTTATTTCGGGTTAGCGCACTGGAACTCCCCTGTAATTCTCTTGAATTCCTAAAACATTTGATTCGTTAGAAGACCATTCATTCTTTCCAAAGTTTGCTGTGGATAATCATGGCTCATATAACATGGCGTATATCTCAGTGCAATACGTTAAGCACAGTGGTCTTTGTGTTTATATTTACCACCCCCACCCCCCCCCTTCCCCCACCCCCAACCCCCTTCGCGACCTTATTCCTTGTTTGTTTCAACTCCACTTTTTGCACAACTGAGAATGAGACGTTAAACATTTGCAGCTTCAGTATTATGATAAGAGGTTAGAATAATTCGGAACTGTCAAACAGCTTGATAAGTGAACTGTCAAACAGCTTGATGGGTGAACTGTCAAACAGCTTGATAAGTGAACTGTCAAACAGCTTGATAAGTGAACTGTCAAACAGCTTGATAAGTGAACTGTCAAACAGCTTGATAAGTGAACTGTCAAACAGCTTGATAAGTGAACTGTCAAACAGCTTGATAAGTGAACTGTCAAACAGCTTGATAAGTGAACTGTCAAACAGCTTGATAAGTGCCATGACGCATTTTTAGCAAGTGTTAAAGTGTGACCGTTATACCTCTTCTACCTACTAAAAGATCTCCAGTTTGTTGTTGTTGTTGTTGTTGTTGTTTTCAGATAATGGGGACAGAGCAAACAATTGCGAAGGTCGCGACTTGGCGACTGTGTTTCTGCATTGAGATTAAGAGTTCGCCTGGCACTCCACATATCAAACATTTGATCATGAACTTGCATCAAGCGGCGTCTTCCATCTTTCACTGCTAATGTTCATCGGTTTATCTTCTTTTTGTCTTTAATTGTAAGCTTGGATGGCGCTGTTGATGTATTCCCATAAAAGGTATCGATTGTTGAAGATGATTATGGGCAAGCTTTTATGTCCATTTTTGACAGCATTCTAAGCCAAAAGATAAACAGTTTATTCAGAGAAACTGTTCTAGAGACCCCTTCTTATTACCAAGACACGCGCCGTCCAATCGTTATTTAATGCAACAATTCCATCCCTTTCTGAAGCTGCATTGAAATGTGCAGCAGTCCACAGGTTCACGATACGTCACACTTTTAACGTCATTCAATCGATACAGCAGACATTCCATTGATCTTCTCCATACTGATTTAAGACGTCACAAGCGCCCAGACACACATAACCGCTCTTTATACATCCGCTTCACGTTTCTAGTCAGACCTATCATAATTATACTATGTGCGGTTAAAAGATCGGTTAAGCAGAGCTAAAGCAAATAGCAAAACCAGTTTTTCAACCAATCATTTTGAGGCATTTTCACAGTTACTGTCTGGTACTGTAGGAAGCCAGGGGTAAATTAAATAAGTTTATTGTTTGTCTTTCCAGCGCAGACTGATGACTGCAGATTTAGGGTAGGTGCGCACAGGCAATTTGTTGCGTTGCAGTTGCGCCACATTTCTTTTTTTAATCTAGGCGAATGACAGGGGCACGTTTCAGAGTGCATAGGAAAACGATATTAGAACAAGACACCAACACGTCAACAAGCTACACGTTCTCGCCTGGCCTTACTTAATATGACCTTGTGTCTACAAATTAATTTTATTTCACATTTCTGCCTCGGGCAGATTCGTCATTTGAAAAAAAAAAATGAAGAAAAAACTACCTTTCCTTCAGCTGTTCCAACAACTGAACATTGCCGCTGTTATTTGAAATGTTTGGTATTTTATATGGTTCCTGCATTACACAAATCTATTATCTATACACTATTGTGGAACACATCCAATCGCTCGGCGGGCTGGTTGCTTCAGTAGGCGTAACACAAACTCCAACCTCAAGCAGGTGAAGGGGGAAAAAAAGCAATCTTGATAGTTTTGGGGTCAAGGACCAGATTGAAGGAGCGCCTGACCGACTGACCACACTTTCGCATCACACGCAAATTGGACTAAAAAAAATACCACACTTCTATTCCTGGGCATAATATTCTGCTGATCTGTTTTCTGACAACGCCTATTATGCAATGATTTGTATCAAGGACAGAAAAAACATGGCCATTTTTTTTTTAGCGCAGCCGGAAGACTCCGTGTCACGACAAACGGCAATCTGATTTGACTATGATATTGGTAAACATGACTGTTCGTTTCTACTTCGTGTCTTTTATAACTCTTTTATAAGATGCATGGGTGTGTGCTAATGGAAACAGTGTACTTACAGTTGCAGAGTTGTTTTTATCTATAAAATTGCCGTACACTTGTCCAAAACCACCTATGCCCCCCCCCCCCCGCCCCCCAACCACCAACTTCACAGATAGAGCCACCAAATGAACTTTATTCTCTGGGGAAAGATATGGTACGTGGCCGATTAGAGTTACAAATTATATATTTCTTTTGCCGCATCTCATTTTTCACGCGTGAATACAATAAACTTGTCTGCATATCTGTTGAATTTCTGTCTCCATTGTCAGCATTCTTTAACTCGTATACAAATATTAACACAGTAAAATTACACAAAGAAGGTTATTCTATCCCAGGCAAAGTGTCTCAGACCACCAGCAGATTAATGTTAGTCAGTAAAAGTGGTGTTGCAAGAGCGGGGAAACCCATTATTGCGTACAATAATTTTATATTCCTGTTGCTTTTTCGGCTTTCATTAAATGAAAATATGTACACTCTGAGTCGGTGTCTGCATAATGAAATACACCCAGCTTCCAATTAAGCGATCTCTCGGCTCACTTGCTAATGCTAACTGGTTTACGATTGACCACGTAAGTGGACAACCAATCTAATGTCTCTGTGTCTGGCTGGCCAGACTGTTGGAATATAGCGTAATATTGCCTGTCAACCAAATCAGCCCACAACTTTGCAAATGAGGTGTCGGAGAGCCGTGACGAAAGACAAGATAAGAGACTGTCATTTTTCTCCTGCAATCTGAGACAGATGGTCAAGAAAATTGTCCCCGTCTGACAGTAAATCGCGTTAACCTTTACGCACCGCGGCGATCAACTGTTGTTAGCCCTCCACCCTACCACTTTGAACCGTGTCGGTGAAACACTGCCTGTATCTATGTTTTACCTTTCGCTACGCGGCGGGCAATCCCTGTTATCCTTGTTGGGGCAAGCGCTGTAGCTGATTGTTTATACTCCACTATTTCTGGTGTTAGCATGGAAGAATCCATCCAGCAACCCTACTCAAATCTGACGTGTAGAATTTATGTCAAGTTTGCACATAGGAATGACATTGTCCAGATGTAAATCCGATGGTTACGACATCACGCCAACGTCAATTTCATGTAGGCAACCTGCCCCTACAGAAATTCTACCAACCCTACAGAAATCCTGTATAAATCTACGTCGGACTGGCGTAGGGGTGCAAGTTGGGAAGTTTAGAGAGTCTTTTGAATGTTATAAGTTGCGTTAAAACCGCTTCAGTCTATCAAAAATGCCCAAAAAACCTGTACCTATGCAGGGAATGCCGTGGCCGCCAGACCCGCGTGTACTGGAAACGAATGCTTCAGTGCGGCGCTGTGCGTAAAGGTTCTGTGAGACGTAATGAAAACATCTTGAAAACTTGCTGAATTCAAAGTAATTACTCGAACATGAACATGAAATGATTACACAATCCTCTCCATAGACAGGTCTCTTCCAGAAACAAAACAGAACCAAAAAAAATCAAGTTCCAGAACAAACATTCCTTTTCCTAATGCAAAAACAAACGCAGAAGTCCAGTTTGGCCCATAGAAGATCAATATAATGTGGATTCTGTAGTTAAGAAGAGAAAGGCACAATGAATAATACATGTCTAGCCAGGTTTAGTGAGCATGTCTCCATCCATGCGCTTAATTTTTCTGGATATTCACTGTGTCCCTAATGTGCATAGGCGATAATGGCTTAACACTTTCCATGCATTATATTTTTTGGGGCCACACTTTGACGACCCGTGGGATCTAAATATCTGTGCATCCGTTCACAGGGGGCAGTGTGAAGAATAAAGGTCCCCCTTTTACGATATTGTGATGCATTACAGGCTACTTGAAATAAGTCTTTGTGGCAAATATAATACACACAACCTTTAAAACAGTATTCGATAAAGTATCCACGGTAAATTAAAAAGCAGACCGTAAAGAAATGATAATAATAATCACAAATAATAAACGCTGTTTAAAAATGAATTTCCCACCACATTTCAGCACCTACGGCCCATCACTTACTATTAGCACCGTGTAATATAAGTTTTTCAAACTCTGATCCTGTTATTTCAAGACCTTAGTTCTTGTTCGTCCTAACTCCATTTTATGAAAAACTGGAGATCTTTCAGTGCGAAAAAAAAGGTTTGACACTTGTTTAAAATGCGCTGTGGCATGTATCAAGCTGTTTCACAGTTCCGATTTGTTCCAATTCCTTATCATAATACTAAAGCCGCAAATGTTTAGCGTTGAACTTTTCAGTTGTGCAAAGAATGGAGTTGGAACAAATAAGAACTAGAGTGGCGATATGTAAAGCATTAACCGTGATTCAAATCTAAGTGAAATGATCTATCCTCATCGGAGCAACAAAATGAAAAAAAAAATGTAACCAGCATTAGTCAATTTGAGCTTTCCAAATAACCAGGAAGTTCATGCTTATATGATCTAAATAGTTAGCAAGGAGATTCAAATTTCCATAGGGACATAGGGAACATCCATAAAGTACGTATCCTCAACTTCGGCTATTTTTTTTGGCGCCCTCTCTCCCCTTGCGGGCTTTCCATGCTTTTGTCATCACGCTCCCCAGCCCACACCCCCCCCCCCTCCCAATTTCCCCTTTTGTATGAGCGTACGGCCATTAGACAGTTTGAATGTGCATGATATTCTAAAGGCTGTAAGTTGTTAGGGGTCAAATTGCAATGCTCGAACAGAGACAATGCTGAGCGATTTTTTATTTCTCAACTTTCCATGTAGTATACCATGGTCCCGTAACAACAGCTTACTGTAAAACCAGAAATAGCATTTTGTAATCGACCTTTTGACTGTTTCAAAGCCAATATTTGTTGTTTGTATAATTCTAAAGATTATTTTGTTGAAAAAAACAATATATAGATAATTTTATATATATACATATGATTTTTATTAATTCTTTACCATAATTGAAACACGTACATGAGCTTCACAGAACCCCACTGTCAGGGTTAGGACTAGAAGTGTCGTGCTGGGTCACGGCTTGTTAATTTCATGGTCTCGTTGATTTTAGCCAGTGCAAATGTCCTTGAACTATTCTCGTGGACAGTTTGTTTTTGTAACGCTTTTTCTTAGAGATGGAAAGAAAGTGGGGCAAGATAGAATAAATGGATGGGTTAGCAGTGACGGTGCGGTTCTCGACCCCGTGATTTTGATGAATTCTAACAGGGAAGAGAAGGGGTGAGTAAAAGGGAAATAGTAAATTCGTACATAAAACGTAGAGGGTTGGAGACTTTAGTAAGGGTTTTGATATGTTAATTTGACCTTGGCTGTTACTAGTGCAAGGCCGTGACCGATTTCCATGCAGAATCTATTAATACTACGAGCTGAGCTCGAAATGGATGCACCAATCAAATTTGGGCAGTTGGCTGGGGATTTACAGATGGCTGCGCGGTATATAAGCGGAGCCATTCCTATGTTTCAATACTCCATGCAGAAATATCCATCTGTGAAGGCAGTCGGCGTGATTCAGCCAGAGAGAATCAGAAGATTGTTATAGTCATGTCTATGCCTATGATAGACATTGGAATGAGACCATACGCTTTCCACGAATTATCCACTGCTATTATCTCCGGCTCCCTGATCTCGTATCAGGGACCAAGTGTAAGTGTTTGTCTATTGATTCAACGATGAACGTGAAGCTGACCTTAAATTTTCCAGTAGAAGTGCTACCGAAGAATGCAAGACTACAATGTATTTTAACTTGCAATTAGATCTAGCATGAGTGTCTGGTATACACATTTGTAAATTGAAATTGATGTGTCTGGATGAGGCTGGGGATTGCCAGCCCATCCTAGAGTAGATCTAGATCTAACTTAACTACGTCAGGTTGTATTGACGAGTTTGATCCTTTATAAGCGGTAGGCACATATAACTGAGTTAACATTGTCGTCTGAGACATTAGGATATTATTTGTTAGATAGTAGGCAGACTATATCTGAAAGATAGATAAGTAATAATTAAATTGTGAATGAGTCAGAATGATATAATCTTTTAGGAATCTAGAGGAGATTTCTAGTGATATATTATTGAATTTTCATTTGATGCTGCTGATGTTGTCTTTTCAGTATGTAAGAGCTAGACGAAATTTGTTAGGGATTTTAAAGTAAATAAATTTGTGGCCCTGCAGGTCCTTGATAAACCTTATTCGAATTGTTATTAGTATATGTGGCATGGTATGGAAGAATAATTCCTAAAAACCTCTCGATATTTTAAATGCAGTCGTAACACCAATAATTCCATATAACCCAACTCGTAACACTGGAGAGGGACCCTTAAAGAACTTAAATAACGCCATGCCATAGGTAAATTATTTTAAAAGCTATTGTATTTTTTATTCCATTATTTAATATTGTACTGTTGTAACATTGTGTTTTCAGGTCCTTTTATTATAGATTTTAGGCAATTTGTATTAATTTAACATTTTATTTCAATTTCATATGGTGAACTCAACATCCCATTGACCCGACGACACCGGCGAGGGACACCTTTCACCGTACAGATCTACTTGAGACAGAAACGCAGTTTTTGGGCTTGGAGCTACGGTTTGAGGATATTTACCATCTGAATTCCTCAAAAACAAAGTTAAGTGAACCATCTTTTAACAGTCTTGAGGAGGGCGACGTACTTTCCGCTCTGTGTTTCCAGGCTATTTTACCATTTACTATATGTTTAGTTTAAGAGCGGGAGGTTGGTTGGGATCATAGTTTAGCATATCTTCTTTGCCATTACGAAGGATATTGGAGTGCCTTGGTGGCTATTTATAACTCGGGGGGATTTGCTTCACTGTGAATAGTTCTTTTAGGGATTCATTATTCGTATAGATTGTGGCGTTTTTCTTACTTCCTCACTTTTCTTTAGGAAGATGTCTCTCCTGTCTTTTGCTTAAACTTTCTGTAACATAAGTTAGGACTTGTAGGGTCTGTTATCGTTCGTCTTACTTGTGAGTTTAGCGTCCTGTTTATTGTATTTCTTTTTGCTTCCTTATAAACTTTAAACTACTATACTAACATTGTTATGTTTACAATATATGCCTGAGGTGTTTCACGTGCTAAAACCACGTTGAATTGTAATCTGGTATTGACATATGAGAGAGAGAGAGTTATAATAAATTTTTGTTCACGTGCTAATTTCACGTTGAATATAGAGAGAATAATTTTGCAGTGGTAACAGAAGACACTGCGTGTGCGCGTTTTGAGAAGAGAGAGATATATTTTTGATTTGTCGCATTGAGAGAGCGATTCATTTTTCACAGTGATAACAGAGGACACTGGTTCGTCGCGTTGAGAGAGACATAAATTTTGAGAGTGATCACTCAAGACACTAATTTATCGCATTAAAGGCGATATATATATTTTATTGCAGTGGGAGCAACGGATTGACGGCACTGCCTTACTATATTTCATATTCAGAGAGAGAGAGATAAAAGTTTTTGCAGTGGAAGACACACTGCCTGCAATTTACAGAGAGAGATAGAACGTTCTTTTCGCGAAGCAGTGCTAACGTAAGACACTGAATTAATATTAACAGAGAATAACTGTTATAGATAATATAATTGATACCGCGATATACAGTAGGTAGATACTTACTAATTACAGACTTTAACATATCATGGCCGAGTTTCTTAAATACATTGAATCTGCCAAAGTTCTGGGTATACCAGAAGAAGAACGCGCCTCGTGGTGCGAACGACAATTACAGCAAGACCGAGATCGTGAGGATCGAAAAGAAGCAAGAGAAAGAGAAAAAGAAAAAGAAGTAGAGAGAGAAAAGGAAAGAGAAAGAGAAAGAGAAAAAGAAGAAAGAGAAAGAGAAAAAGAAGAAAGAGAAAGAGAAAAAGAAAGAGAGAGAGAAAAGGAAAGGCAGCATGAACTCGCAATAAAGAAGTTAGAGCGAGAATCGCTTGTGACCCCCACTACTGCCACCAATACTTATGCTACCAAACCAAAGCTGCCGACATTTAATGAAAAACTCGACCGGATCGACGCATATTTACATCGGTTTGAGCTACACGCTAAATGCGTCGGATGGCAGCAGGCGATGTACAGTTCATGCCTGTCTAATTTACTAACAGGAAAGGCTCTGGAAGTATTTCATAGCCTCAAAGTAGAGGATGCCAACGACTATGACAAGCTTAAAACAGCACTGCTTAAGCGATTCCAGCATACCGAGGATGGCTTTCATCAGAGATTTCGCGCACGTAAACCTGAGCCATCTGAAAATTTCTCAACTTATGTGAATCGGCTGAAACATTACTTAGATCGCTGGATCGAGCTCGCGAACGTGACTACCGGAAATTATTCCCAACTTTATGATTTGGTCTTAAAAGACCAAATCTATACGGCATGTCATTCCGATTTGGTTGCCCACCTTAAAGAGAGGGCACCGACATCCTCTGAAGAAATCACATCGTGCGCGGAACGTTATGCGTCCGCCCACCCAAATCGTCCTTTGGCAAAGCCTTCAACTACAGCACCGTGTTATGCCAACGTGGGCAAAGGAGCGCCAACCGGACACGATCGTTCAAGGCCGACTCGTCGTCAGGCCCCAAATCCGCGCTCTCAATCAGAGCCGCCTTTTTTTAGACAGAGGGATTTTCCGAATCGAAGTAATGTATCCCCGCGTCGAGGATACCAGAGCTATTCTTTTTACGAGCCTCGCCCATATTATCGTGGCAACTATCCAGGCCAACAATATAACCGGCCTCAGGGACCGCCGCGACGAGTGCATTTTGATAATAATCATGATTATGATAGGCCGCAGAGTCTTCCCTATCGTGGAAACGATCCTAATCGTATTATGTGTTTTAGGTGTAATAGGGTAGGCCACATACAAAAATTTTGTAACGTGAAAATGGAATCAACAAATGCCTGCTCTGTGCAATCTACACCCTATATAGATGTTGGTTATACTAATAAATCTTCATCGCAATCAAAGACTATTCCAGTCATGTCCGCCCTACATGAACTGGGTGAATTAACATTTTACCAGGGCCGCGTGAACGCGATTCGCGCTTCTGTTCTACGTGACTCCGGATGCACGACTATCGGCGTTCGACAGTCACTAGTCCGTCCAACACAATTTTTGGATAAAGACGTAACTTGTATTACTTTTGGCGGATCTGTAGAGCGATTCCGTCTTGCAGAAGTTTATATTGATACACCTTTTCTCACAGGTATTGTTACTGCATGTGTACTGCCTAATCCGGTGGCTGATATAATCATAGGGAATGTACCTCAAGTAAATAAGTTTCCTATCGGTAACTTGGAAATTTGCACTGAGGATGAGAGTGTTGCTTGTGCGACAACACGCCTACAATCGAGTCGACGAGCAGACAGTCCATTGAGTAATCCTACTATTGAAGTGAACATAACGTCTAGTGCATTTCATGATGAGCAACATTCAGATCCCACATTGAAACAATTGTTTGCTAAGGTTGATCCTACCGCGCCGGATACCTCTAAGTTTCTTATTAAAGATGACTTATTATATCGTAATTTTCGGAATAAACGACAGGCCATCATGCAACTTGTAGTACCCAGATCTTTTCGTCGCGACATTATTAGTCTCGCGCATGACACTTCCTTGGCGGGTCACCAAGGAAAGGCCAGAACTAAGTCTCGAATACTATCGCAATTTTTTTGGCCCAGTATTTACGCAGATGTAAACCGGTTCGTATCAACATGTGACGTATGTCAGAGACGTACTCCTAAAGGAAGAGCATCGCGGGCTCCTCTGCAGGAGATGCCTATGGTCTCCAGACCATTTGAGCGCGTTGCCGTAGATATAGTTGGGCCCCTACACAAGTCAGACAGAGGACATCGTTTTATACTTTCTGTCATTGACTACGCAACCCGTTGGCCAGAGGCCATTCCGCTAAAAGACATTTCAGCCGATCATGTCGCTGAGGCCCTTATTACTATTTTTTCGCGTCTTGGGTTTCCGGTTGAAATTTTATCGGACAGAGGTCCACAGTTTACCTCTGAGCTTTTTAAGAAAGTCTTGGAATTGGTCGGGATTAAACAAAGATTGACATCTCCATACCACCCACAGTCTAATGGCTGCTGTGAACGGTGGAATGCTACCATGAAAACTATGCTTGCGCGAGTTTCCGCCGACAAACCGAGTGATTGGGATCGACAACTCCCCGCTATTCTCTTTGCATACCGAGAACTACCGAACGCATCGACGGGTTTTTCCCCCTTCGAATTATTGTATGGTCGCAAACCGCGTGGTCCAATGGCCATACTCCATGATTTATTCGCCGGATCAAACACCGACGACAACGATACGCGGTCTGCATATCAATACGTTGTAGACTTGCGGCATCGAATTCTTAACGCATGTCAGCTCGCACAAAAATCTTCAGCTGCGCATGCTCGAGTGCTCATCCCTGGCCGATCGAGTTTTCACTCGTGACGGCAATGGCAAACATGGCAGTTTTCTTTAATTGTTTAACGTCCCCATAAAGGCAATTGGAGACTGTCGGGGTATCTGGGAGGTGGCGGGCTCTTAGTTGTTTCAGTCCTTGGCACTCCGCGAGTATGTGTTCGACAGTCTCCTGCGGGGACCCGCAGTGCCGGCATACTGGCTCACGGAGTGGGTTGAAACGATTTAGATGTGCGTTCAACTGGACATGCCCCGTCCTCATACGCTGTATGATAGTCGCGTATTTGCGTTCTAGTGACAAAATCGGGTCTTTGATGTCTGGTTTGGTTTGATTATGATACACCCTACGTCCTTTATCCGAGTTTGCCCATTGATATAGCCATTTCCTGCGTCCGTGAGCGCGGATTCTGGCTCGGGCTGCTGGGTAAGACGTTGGGTGCTTTGGCTGTTCGCCTCTGGTACCCTGTTTCGCTAGGCTATCAGCAACCTCGTTGCCCCGGATACCTATGTGCGCGGGGATCCACTGGAGGTGGACCTCGACACCGTATCCACTTATGATCTGGTGGCAGATATGTCTGATTTTATCTGCGCCATGTGCCTCGAGCTTATGGTTGAGCGATTGGACGGCCATCAGTGTGGCCCTTGAGTCTGAGAACACAACAATATCTTCTGGCGATACTGTTCCGTTTTCAAAGCCGTTGAAAACCGTAGTCAGTGTTCTCCCTATCGCTGTCGCCTCAGCGTCGAAGTTGGAGCCATTCGCCCCGCATGGCCCATAGATCTTATCGGTGTCGGTGCCGTCAGGGTAGTAGATTATTGCCCCGTACCCCGCATTCGTAGTCGCCTGTACTGCCGAACCGTCAGTATATGCCTTAATCATGTGTGCTGGGTACGAGTCAATAGTTTCGCCAGCTGCCGTTTTCAGGATCGTGGGATTGACCTCCTTTGTCAGGTTTGTATCTAGAAGCGTGGTTTTGACCACTGGGGGTTTCAGGGAGGCGTGAGGTGGCTCTTTCGTCCATAACCGAAGGGGCATTCTGTCTTGTTCTAGCCCATACTCCTCAGTTAGCCGTTTGGCTTCGCCCAGGAACGACTTCTTCTGGAGTATTTTCGGTGGCGGTTCGATTTCGATCGCCTTCCGCGCCGGGTAGTCCGGCTCGAGCCTTTTTAACCTCTCGTACTGCTGTAGTACGCTTCCTTCCCTTCTGTTTGCCAGTGGTTCCACATTGGTCATGATTTCGAGAGCATTCGTAGGAGTGGTTTTGAGGCAGCCTGTTATGAGTCTCAAGGCGCTGTTCTGAACTCGGTCCAGTGCCGACAGCGTTCGGTCACTGGCCATTGGTTGCAGTGGTAGGCTATATTCTAGTCCTGCTCGGACGTAGGCTAGATATAGCTGTCTGAGAACCTTCCCAGTGGCACCCCAGTTGGTACTGGCGAGCGTTTTTAACAGTGTCAATCGCCTCCTAGCCTCAGTCTCGAGCTTGCTGACGTGCGTCTGCAAGTTGAGCCTGCTGTCAAGTTCGACTCCCAGGTATCGTGGTGCGCTTTCCCTTTTGAGTGTCTGGCCATTGATCTTAAGATTGATGGTGGCTTTCTGGACGTGTTTTCCGTTGGTGAAGAGTTGATAAACGGTCTTATCGACGTTTATCTCCATCTTCCACAATCGGCAGTAACAGGCAAGCGTCGCGAGGTCCCGGTTAAGGTCTCGCTGTAACCATTGGACATGCTTTCCTGTCCTCCAGATTACCATATCGTCGGCATACATCGCTTTTTCGCATCTCAGGTGTTGGGTAAGGTCGCTGGTGTAAGCCGCAAAGAGCGTGCAGCTTAACGCTGAACCTTGCGGTAGGCCATTCTCCATGGTGAGTTGGCTTGAGGTCTGTCCGTTCACTCTGGTGCGGACTGTTCGATTGTGAAGGAAATCTTTTACCCATGCATATATATTTCCTTTGACCTCCGCCTTGAGTAATTTAAGGAGTAGCCCACCTTTGCACACCTTATCGTACGCTTGTTTGAGGTCGACGAATACGGCGATAGTATGCTCCCGCCTATGGAAACCATTATTGACCGCTTGGGTCAATCGGATAAGCTGGTCCATCGTCTGCCTGCCACTACGGAAGCCCGCCTGGTGTCTGTCTAGAAGACCGCGCTCTTCTAGATACCAGGTCAGCCGGTAGTTAACCATCCTCTCCCCTACTTTGCAGATGCAAGAGGTAAGGGATATTGGCCTATAATGTGATGGTTCGGTACCATCTTTGCCTGATTTCGGGATAGCTGACACCACTGCCTTTTTCCAGTCAATAGGGAGTTTGCCTTCATGCCACGTTCTATTTATTAAGGCTAGGAGCCATTTCTTTGCCGTGTGGCCCATCTGGAGCAACATCTCGTTGGAGATTTTGTCCGGGCCTGGCGCTTTACGATTTTTACACTTGCCAAGTGCTCTCTCCAGTTCCTCTAGGGTAAACTCACTGTTAAAGCCATCGTAATCGCTGTCTACCTGCGACTTTTCGAGCTGACGCCTGACCTTACGGAGCCCCTTGTCCGTATTCGTAGCTTTGCCACTCTTATTTGTACTGGCAAAGTGTCGGTTAAGCATGGTTGCACGCTTATGGTCTGTCACCGCGACCGTCCCGTTTGCCCGTATCGGAGCGACATTCTTCACTCTTTGCCCCCGATTAAGGCGATTCAGGACGGTCCACGCTCGGCCACCACTCGGGTCCACGTTCAGAGACTCGCACAGGTTTAACCACTTTGCCCTCTTGGTGTTTCTGGATAGCATTTTGACTTTGGCGGTCAATCTATTGTACTCGATCCTTGCCGCCGTGCTCGTTTTTGCTTTTCTTCTCGCCCTCTTACGCTGTCGGACCGCCTGTTCAAGTTCCTTTGACCAGGGCAAGCGATTTAGGGGCTGCAGTCCTCGCGGAATACTCCGCTTAGCAGCTGCGAGCACGGCCGTAGTCAGTACGGCGTTGGCTTCGTCAATAGAACCCTGGTTTGGGTCCACCTCGTTCAGAGTTAAACCTAAAGTCTCTCTGAACTCTTCCCATCTACCTCGCTTGTAATTCCAGTTTAAACGTTTCTCCTTCTTCTTAGCTGTTTTGGTCTGGATTTGTACGAGGAGAGGAAGGTGGTCGCTACCTACGTCCTCGAGGACTGTGTAGCTGTGTCTGGTAACGAGGTCAGCGGATAGAAGCGTAATGTCTGGCCGACTCTCCGCGCCGTTTGCACGATGCAAGCAAGTAGGCGCGGAGGCGCTTGATTGTATCCGGACCAGGTTCGAACTTAGGAGGAGATCTTCGACGTTTCTTCCTGCGATGTTCGTGGATTCTGGGGTGTATCCCATTTCAGGGCTTCGTGCGTTGAAGTCTCCTCCTATGATGGTTTTTCTAAAGGTAGCCTCTGTCAGCCCTAGGTCGCAGGGGACCTTAGGGGGATTATACACATTCGTGATGGTAAAGGACACGCCGTCCTTCCATACTGTAAGGGTGAGGGTATCAGTTTCACCGTTACTCGTCGGGGCGTTCTGCCTCACCGCCGTAATGTCATTGCGAACCAGTGTGGCAATGCCTCGGCATTTGGTACACGAGCAGGTGTACATGGTATACCCTGTGACATGCGCGCCTCTCCCATTCAGTAGAGTCTCCTGGATGAGAGCTACATGTATGTGTTTTGCCTTCAGGAGCTTAGTAAGCTCCAAGACCTTCGGGCGAAGGCCGCAGACGTTGAGCTGCAACATGTTAAGTGTCGCAGGGGGATCCCTCGCCGCTAGGGTCCCCTTCTTGGTTTTCGCACACTCATTCACACTCGCATTTAGACACAGGTTACCAGTAGCGTACTTGCGCAGGGGGACCTGGTAACTGCCATCCTCCCTACGGAGAATATGTCTGGGTTTCTCAGCCCCACGTTTATTTTTGCCATATTGTACCATCATGTAAAGTGGGAATTTGTCGCTGCTTAGATCCCTTTCAGACAAAAGGAGGCTGGTGACAGCCTGAACCGACTGATTCGTATCACGTCGTGATCAGAATCTCTCTTTCTCATCCGCCAGCGTGCGGTCATTGTCTTGTTTAGTCGTTGTCACGTAGTGCTTGCTGCACGACTTTCGAAAGATCGATCTGGTCAGTCCCCGGCCCTCAATCGGGGACTGCCACCACTGCGTTCTGCTAGGCAATTTGCCCCCATCTGCCTACAGCAACGGAAAGCTCCCAGTGTTTAACGGCTTCGGGAAGGTCAGCCGTCAGCCCGTCCCCGTTAGCTAGCCCCCAGCTTGGGCTACCCCGCTGCTACCACGTGGCGGTCGAGAAGAAATTCTCCCCGGGTCTCTCCAGACCTGGGATCGGGCTTATCCGGAGCCCGGAGGCTGCGGAATGGTCATAGGCGGAACGGTGATCATCTGCTAGTACCACTCGTTCGCATACACCTTGTACGAGGGACCCACCGAGACAGGACCAGTATTCGACCTCAGTCGGTTTCCCGGAAACACTGCGACAGCAGGACCCTCGGAGCAGCGAGCTGCGCATGCTAGTCTTTATAAACTATATCGTGATCAAGGTAGCCGATTGCGAACCTTGGCCGTCGGAGACCAAACTCTTGTTCTCCTTCCGGAGACGAAAAATAAACTCCTTCTTACATGGAAGGGACCTTTTAAAGTTCTAAAGAGACTTTCTCGAGTAAATTATCTTATCAAGATTCGGGGACAGGACAAAGTCTTCCATATAAATATGTTAAAGCAGTACCTGTCCGACGATGATAATCGTCAGAATAATCGCCGAAATGTGGTTGCTCAGGCCAATGCGGCCTTAGTTTCAGTTGACGATGATGATCCCATTAAGATAGAGAATTCAATCCCCGCACTTCGATCTTCTGAAAACACTTCGGATGTAAATATAAATCCAGATTTATCTGAATCGCAAAGACAAGATATAAGACATTTGATTAACGAGTTTACTACGGTCTTTACTGATCTACCAGGTAATACTTCTTTGGTACAGCATGTTATAAGATTAAAGACGGATATACCCGTCTTTGTTAAACCATACCCGCGTCCACTGCACGCACAGGAGACTATAATAACCGAGGTACGTAACATGTTTCACCTGGGAGTGATAGAGCGATCGACGAGCCCATATAACTCACCCATCGTCTTAGTGAAAAAAAAAGATGATACGGTGCGTTTTTGTATTGACCATCGTAAACTTAATGAGGTTACGATATATGACGCTGAACCGATTCCCAACCAGGAGAATCTTTTTGCTCAGTTAGCGAGGGCAACGATTTTTTCTAAAATTGACCTTTCCAAGGGCTATTGGCAAATTCCGCTTGATGAGAATAGCAAGCAATATACCGCTTTTCAGACTCCGTTGGGTCTTATGCAGTGGCGCTATATGCCTTTCGGGTTAGTTACAGCCCCTGCCACTTTCGCCCGTATGATGACAATATTGCTCCAGGGTATGAATTCCGTATTGTCGTATTTTGACGACATTTGTATTTATGAAACCAATTGGTCGGGCCACCTCGCAGCCCTACGACAAGTTTTTATTGCTCTTCGTCGAGCTGGCCTTACGGCGAAACCCAGTAAGGTGTTTTTAGGATATAATGAAATTAATTTTCTGGGCCATACAATTGCCCACGGCGTTCAGACTCCTGATGACAAGAAGATAACTACCATCTTAAAGCTCCAACCCCCTCGAACTAAGAAAGAAGTTCGTAGTTTATTGGGCTTTCTTAACTATTATAGGAAGTTCATTCCAAATTTTTCTTCGCTTACAGCTCCGTTGTCGGACCTCACAAGAAAGAATTTTCCTAATAAAGTGAAATGGACAACCGAATGTGCTGATACACTTCGTACCGTTCAACAACTGTTTTCCACTTCCCCCATTCTCATACTGCCAGATATAAACCAAATATTTATTGTCCGCACTGATGCGTCGGACAAGGGATTGGGAGCTGTGTTGTTACAGGTACGAGACGATACCTTGCGGCCATGTCTATACGCCAGCCGCAAGTTGCTAGATAGGGAATGCCGCTATGCAATTATCGAGCGAGAGTGCCTCGCTATAATCTTTGCTGTAAACGCATTTTCGCGATATCTACTCATGTCCGAGTTTATAATTGAAACGGACCATCGTCCGTTGTTATTCTTGAAGACTAACAGGGCTAAAAATGCTCCATTAACGAGGTGGAGTCTTGCACTCCAGGAATACCGGTTTGTTATCCGGGCTATCCCTGGTGGTGACAATTCCCAAGCTGATATTTTGTCACGTCTAATTTAGTTTCCTATTAAAGAGTGTTGTGTCTTGTATTGGGGTTGGATAGTGCTTGTCCCCCTCAATTCTAGACGGTGGATGGATTCACATTTATCTTGTTCATTACTTTATGAACCAGTTTTACAATCTTTTTTTTGTGAATATCCTCTTTCCACCAGCGTCATTCCGGACTGTGACCTGAACTTCTGACAAACCTGACGCCCTTGTCAGCGGGTCAATGAGATGGAGACATGGCAAACCAAGCTACCAGAGCTACTGCTGCCATTGGATACCACAGTATTTTAATTAACAATATATTGTGTGTGAATGTATATAAGCAGCAATTATGTGTGTTGACTAGATAATTATGAGCCTATTCCTTCAGTAAGGCTTCATTGTTTGATAATAGTTATACTTTAATCCAGCAGTATACAGTGATATACTCATTTGTTATTATAGATGTTCCTGAGAAGTTTGATTGGGTGCAGTAAGAATGTTTCGATAGAATAGATTCTATAGAACGTGGCATCAATAATTGTATGCTTTTTGTCCATCCAATATGCACGTTCTTAGTTAGATTTTTTTTTGGTCTCAAGCTTAAGGCTCGTTTTTCTACAGTAGTACTTAAGCCCCTACCACAATAACTTTGGGATTTCTTGGATCCTATAGTGTAAATTTTTCTTAAAATTTTCACTGGGGTGGGGGATGTCAGGGTTAGGACTAGAAGTGTCGTGCTGGGTCACGGCTTGTTAATTTCATGGTCTCGTTGATTTTAGCCAGTGCAAATGTCCTTGAACTATTCTCGTGGACAGTTTGTTTTGGTAACGCTTTTTCTTAGAGATGGAAAGAAAGTGGGGCAAGATAGAATAAATGGATGGGTTAGCAGTGACGGTGCGGTTCTCGACCCCGTGATTTTGATGAATTCTAACAGGGAAGAGAAGGGGTGAGTAAAAGGGAAATAGTAAATTCGTACATAAAACGTAGAGGGTTGGAGACTTTAGTAAGGGTTTTGATATGTTAATTTGACCTTGGCTGTTACTAGTGCAAGGCCGTGACCGATTTCCATGCAGAATCTATTAATACTACGAGCTGAGCTCGAAATGGATGCACCAATCAAATTTGGGCAGTTGGCTGGGGATTTACAGATGGCTGCGCGGTATATAAGCGGAGCCATTCCTATGTTTCAATACTCCATGCAGAAATATCCATCTGTGAAGGCAGTCGGCGTGATTCAGCCAGAGAGAATCAGAAGATTGTTATAGTCATGTCTATGCCTATGATAGACATTGGAATGAGACCATACGCTTTCCACGAATTATCCACTGCTATTATCTCCGGCTCCCTGATCTCGTATCAGGGACCAAGTGTAAGTGTTTGTCTATTGATTCAACGATGAACGTGAAGCTGACCTTAAATTTTCCAGTAGAAGTGCTACCGAAGAATGCAAGACTACAATGTATTTTAACTTGCAATTAGATCTAGCATGAGTGTCTGGTATACACATTTGTAAATTGAAATTGATGTGTCTGGATGAGGCTGGGGATTGCCAGCCCATCCTAGAGTAGATCTAGATCTAACTTAACTACGTCAGGTTGTATTGACGAGTTTGATCCTTTATAAGCGGTAGGCACATATAACTGAGTTAACATTGTCGTCTGAGACATTAGGATATTATTTGTTAGATAGTAGGCAGACTATATCTGAAAGATAGATAAGTAATAATTAAATTGTGAATGAGTCAGAATGATATAATCTTTTAGGAATCTAGAGGAGATTTCTAGTGATATATTATTGAATTTTCATTTGATGCTGCTGATGTTGTCTTTTCAGTATGTAAGAGCTAGACGAAATTTGTTAGGGATTTTAAAGTAAATAAATTTGTGGCCCTGCAGGTCCTTGATAAACCTTATTCGAATTGTTATTAGTATATGTGGCATGGTATGGAAGAATAATTCCTAAAAACCTCTCGATATTTTAAATGCAGTCGTAACACCAATAATTCCATATAACCCAACTCGTAACACCCACCCCCCCTCCCCCCATCCCCCTGTACGTTTTTTCACACTCTGGGAGAATCCCGGTGCGCCCCCCCCCCCTCTTCAGAGCTTACCTACATTGTGGCAGCCTCAGTGTCAGCTGATTCAAACATTGGCAAAAAGAAAAAGGGTGACCTTAGGCTACATAGCCTTAATAATCAAACTATATAAGATCACTCAATATAAAAGAGAGAGTGTTTATTGGGGCTACATGTAGCCTTCATAACCAAACCCCACCCCTGAAATATAATTTAGGCTACCTGTTTCTCGCTACGTTAATATTGATTATGTAGCCCCTGCAATAAACACTCCCACAGAAAAATGTGTACGTAGCAAAGCCTCGCGTAAGAAATTATTTTTGGCTTTGCTTTAAAGTCCCGCTGCGACCCCAAAGTTTTTCTGTGGGTTTTATAATATTTCGCCATTGTCAGATCACATGGTAAATATATTCTGAGGTTAAAGAAAATAGGCTGCCTGAGCTTGAAGCTCTCCAACTGACGACCTGCATTCAGGGTAAATGTCTGTTTTGTGTCACATGCGGGACATTTTTAAATTAGTGTGTGCAGGATGGCTCTTTGTCATGTTGGAGTGGAGGGCGTTTACGGTTCTTCTGGGGGGCAATTGAACCATCACAGACTCCGTGTTGTAAGAGTGCAAGAATGTAGTATGTGCTGTCATTTTTTATTTTTTTTTAAACCTCCTAAAGCTGGGTTTCCATGTGTACGGAAAATGAAACGGAAGTAACGCCAAAAACCCTTCAGACAGTGAAATAGAAAGAAAATGTTCATGTGTACAGAAACGCAGTGTCCATACATTATGGAAACACTCTTTCT
This sequence comes from Onchidella celtica, assembly GCA_963931925.1. Taxonomy (NCBI): domain Eukaryota; kingdom Metazoa; phylum Mollusca; class Gastropoda; order Systellommatophora; family Onchidiidae; genus Onchidella; species Onchidella celtica. Next base: position 26,035,472 of record OZ007570.1, read on the forward strand.
TTTTACTTCTTAGTGGATTTTTGACGGTTCCCGTCCGTACGCATGAAAACACAACTTAAGCCTCTGCATTTTTCAGACAAAAGTTCCGTAAGGAAATTGGTTGCTTTCTGTAGGGCTGAAAATTTCATCTCGTTTTTTTTAAAATTGAGTTTAATGGTTAAGATGTTGCGAAACAAGGAGCATTGTGTTATTGTAAGCTCCTTTACGAAAATACATAAACTTAATTTATTTCAATTATTAATGTGTTACTGGCTATTATGACGACATCTAACAGTGAATCACAAAAGTTGAGTTCCTTTACGAAAACATATAAACTTAGTTCTTCTCAAGTATTAATTTAACCAGCTATTTCGCCGACATATTTGCTAACAGCGAATTGCATAATATTTTGAGTATCGTGTGGCGTTCTTCAGCTCTTGTTATACTACACATTTCAATGTTTCCTATGATGTTTGAAAAGTACAAATTTGCATCTGTTCCTTGCGCAAGACCAAACAATAGTATAATATATTGGTTTGTTTCACTTTGTCATCAAAGAACGTAGGCAATTACTAAACTTTGAATTTTATTTCGTCTTTTGTCGCCAGTTCCAAGGTCGATGTTTTGTTCTCACAAGTGTTTCCACTGGTTTTTTTCTGGATTACGGCTAATCTTTCCTAATGCGCATCCTCAGCCGCCGTGCCAAAAAAAATAACATCTTGGCACCAAGTGCCCATTCTAAGACTCCATGTAATAGGGGGGCCTGGATTTTCATATGCACGGCAACGGAAACATCTGAGATCCATCAAGTAGTAAAAAGAAGGATTCTTTCCATGTTCCATGTGTACGGAAATGGCGTTTCAGTACACATGAAAACATTCGTTCTATTTCACTATTGAAGGGTTTCTGACGTTTCTGTCACCTTTTTCCGTTTCCATACACAGGAAAATCCAGCTGCAATGTCGACATCACAGTATTTTTGGGGTGACGTACTTGAAACAAATCCACATATTAAATCCTGTCCAAAATAAATTATACCAGTTGTGGTGTATCTACACAGTAGGTCCTTTGGAAATACGTCCTTCTTCACCGCGTTGAGTTCTTTTTTGCTTCTCGGGGACCTCAGCTTTCTTCACCCCTTTCCTCCCAACTTTTTGTACCCCTTTCCTTAGCAGAAACGACCAAGATAAAAATGGTTTAGAACTTAATAGGAAGAAACGACGTATGGTGGATTCTCTGTGACGTTAATTTGGACGCGGGCGTAGTTGATTGACCTATAACGTCAGGATGAATGCTGCGACAGCTCACCGTGACAGACTGACAAGAGACTTTCCGTTACTTTCTGTGTCTTTGTGTCAATTGTTGGTTTTTCCGTCTTCTTCATTATCTTGTCAAAGATTCTTGCTACAGAAAGATTACAATCCTTTCCAATTTCCCATACCTTCCCTGTCTGTGTCTCCGAAGTGTCGTTTTTTTTCTTCTTTTTTTTTTTTATCTATTTATCTATCTATCTATCTATCTATCTATCTATCTATCTATCTATCTATCTATCTATCTATCTATCTATCTATCTATCTATCTATCTATCTATCTCCATCTCGCTATGATGCCGCTGTCTCTCCTATTTCCCCACGGAAAAGATCTCTTGAAACAGCATGTACGACTATGAACATGTGTCCGTTCAGTGCATGTCCATCCATCTCATGATACTCCATTGCTCATTCCCTACTTCCTTGATTCTTTACCTCTTTCTTTCTCCCTCACACGATGTCTCTGCACCTCAGAAACACCCTCACGTGCATAATGCCAACACATTTCTCAGTAATCAGTTTCCCTATGCCAAACTTCCTCATTTTCCCATCTTGACGTCACATGCACGTCCATCTAGCGTCATTACTTCAAATGAAATGATAATCACAGGAGGTCATGTCGGATGAGATCATTGCCCTCTTTATCTGCACCAGAAAGCATTTTTGTTTTCCGTAGCTACGGGCAATTTTTCATTCCATGTTCATTTTCTAGCCAGTCCGGAATAGCACAGAAAGCAGGAAATACATTCTGTGAGACGAAATAATGATTAGGCTCCGAATGTCGGCTCTTCCGTATTGTCTTCTGTCTTTACAGTCAATGTTTCTCTAAGTTCTGTCTTCGCGATCATACACTGACAGCACTTCTTACCACCTACCTCTATGTATGTCCCATAAGAGTCTAAAAACTAGTTCATTGGTGCCAGTTACTAGGATCAACATGAAAGTATATTATGACGTTCAAAAAATGTACGACTATAGTAATAATGTTTAAAAGTCAATGGATTAAACTATTTGCATTACGGTATCAGAAAACAATAAAATAGGACGGCCCTGTTACCCACTGCCGGCGGATTTACTATCAACTAACGCCGCCTTAAGTGGGTAAATATACGGTGTTACTGCTAAAGAAATAAACACTTTCAAAAATGCTTGAAATCAAAGTATTTTTTGGATATTTATACCCATCGTTCATGGTGTTGTAAAGAAACCACTGAAGAACATTTGCAATAATTATGTTGTTCAGTGTATGCACATCATTTGCAGACATCTTGCCTCACCCATACACTCAGGGTGACTTCCTACTGTCAGTTTATCGCACGTTGCAACCTACCGCCTTGTTGGCACATGGCAAAACACATGACGCTGCTTATAATTATTATCATCATGCTTAAAATTTCAGTAGTTCAATAGTTTCTAAACTATTTCAGCAGTGCCTGGTGAGTGTCAAAATCTTATATAGTTTTAGTTTAATACATGTTTGAAACTGTCTATTTCTTTTGTAGTAACCCCCGCTATATTGTGGATTTTAAACTGGGTAACATTTTGTTTTCAGTTCAGGGAAGCTGTGAGTGTGACCACACTGAACTTAAGAGTGTTTTGCCAGTGGGGAGTTTGCCTGGCTTTCCTCAAAAATCCCATGTGATCCACAGAACTCTGAATGACCTACTTTGTATAATGACAAGATTTGAACCCATCGCCATTGAGCTTCAGTTGTGGTGAGACACGAACGCCACGACCTCTTGAATTAAAACGTGATCTCCTTTTTTTTTTTCTCTAATTTTAGCAGAATTTGCACATGTTATTGTTCAAATATTCGATGTAAAAACGTACATATTTTGGTGTTTAAAATGCCGAACTGTAAAATGATATGGGTGGTTTGAAATTAATCCTGTTCCTTTTTTTCTTACTTTTTTTTTTCTGAAAAGAGAGAAGACGAGAAGAGGTGGCTGGGGATGAGTGACACAAATGCCATTAAATTGGACTCGGCGATTTGTAATTTCCTTCTAAGGCAATGGTTCTCAGAGTTCCGGGTCACGTTCTTCCTCTTGAGATCCTAGGTGTCCTGAATTCCACCCCCATTTTGAATTACCATTTAATAAGGACTTCGACGTTTCACTTTTGCAGTGGTAATCATTGACACAATTTCTGAAAATAAATCCCCCCCCCCCCCAATTCCTCCTTGGCTTAGATTTAGATTCTCCCCCCCCCCCCCCTTTCGATTTGAAATTCCTCGACTGGGTTGTTTTCAACATGTTACTTTTACGTTCTCGATGATGATACAATTTATGAAAGTAAATTCCTCTCAAATTCCGCCCCGGGCTATAATCCACCCCCCCCCCCTTTTAAATACGCCACTGGGATCCCACTGCCCTCCCTTTTGAGAACCACCGCTTTAAGCCAAACAGTTATTGCAACCCCCATATTCCTCAGGGTAGAAAACATTGGGTATTCCCCATGCACATTTCACAGAGTGCACAAGCAGAACCTTTCAAAAAAGTTTGATCGTGGCGTGGGTGGGGAAATTCAGGGGAAAATGCACTCACTTTTGAATGTCTTTCTTGACGTCAATCCTAGAGGTGGGATTTCCGTAAGGGGCGCTCCCTGGGGTAGTGTTCACTTGAGAAAATTAAAAGTTTTTTTGTGTCGTGTCCCATTATATTTCATCGTTGGCGTATTTGAGACACTGCCACTCAATGTTCAGCTCACATTTGCTCCAACGCTTAACTTGGGCATGACACAGAGGTGTATTCATAAATACAAGAAAGAAGAATTGGGTGATTTGGGCATGTTTTTAGATTGATAAACACCACAGTTCCTTACAGGGTCATAAAATGGACACCTACATGCCAGAGGGGGGAAAAAGGGGGGAGACGGAAAATCATCTGGAGAAACACAAAGTCAAAAGAAAAAGTTACAACAATTAAGCATCAATTAATTGGCAAGAAGCAGAAAAGGTTGCAGAGGATCGTATAGGTTGGAGAAAAGGGCACCAAGTGAATAAAGAGATGACAGTGGTGAATGTAGTCAGCACTGTCCCGTAGAGAGACAAACATTTCATACCGTGTGAATGCATTAAAGAGACAGTTCTGTTATTCTTGTCAAACTCAGCAATTTGCTTGTTTAATTATTAACATGACCTTCAGGTTTGTGTACATGTTGCTTCTCTGCTTTAATTGATTAATCATGTTTTTGGGTGTTTGGGAGATTGCCTCGTGGGAAGAGCAAACAACTTGTGATTACAAGCAAGCTCCTTTGTTAATCTGCGTACGTGCGTAATCGCGCATCTGCGTGCTATTTATAGTTGTCTTAAATATTTCCAGTTATTGGAATGGCGCAATAAATGGGTTTCTTAAGGGTACAGATTGTTTATTCTGAGGTTATTGATTATAAAATCAATAAATATAAATGTAGATATTGATTTTTTAAGATGCATCCACTGTAATTTTCTTAAAGATTCTCCAGAAACTGTGAACGTCGTAAAAAGTAGTCTACAAAGATTAATATAATTTGAGATAGGTAATGCTAATGGCGTAGCAAAATGTGAATGTAAAGTTGCCTTGAATGCTGACATTTTAAATTCATGACTTAGGACTGGGTAGAAAGCGTGGGCTTATTGACCAAACACGTAGAAATACACAAATCTGGACAGAGAGAAAAATATAGACACTGAACCCGGTCTTTCTAGCCATAGGCTGGGAGTCGCAGTTACTGTTTTGGCTCTTTTACTTCTTTCAGGGGATGCTTCATTGTAATACATGTAATCAATTTCAGCCATTTTCTGCGGTCAAGGCGAGGTGACATCTTTTTTGTTCAAGTTAAATGACAGAGTTGAAAACCACAATGAAATCCTCATTACGCCGCTATTTTAAAAAAAATGTATATTAAAAGGGTATTATTATGCTCCCAAATAAAATCCATTTGAAATTCATATGCTATTGGCAAATCTAGAAAAATGAAGGGGCCTCATTGAAAATGCCATAAAATGACACAAAATATGAGATGATCGGACATAATTTTCAAACAGCCTAACGTAATTATTTCCCATTCCACGATTGGGGAAATTGCGTCGATTAATGCAAAATATACAGAGCCTAGAGAAATAGATTAGGTGGCGTGTGCTCCAAGACGGACAGGCCGTAATAAAATAATTATTTTGACCAGATTAGGAGTCAGTAGGTACATTTCTGTGTCATTATGTATCATGGTAAAGATCGCAAATAATGGTATCCTGCTACTAAAAGCTGTTCTTCTTCTACTCAATAACGAGAGGTGTAATGATAATTGTGTAAGGAATAATGTAGTTATGATCGGTATAATAAGACTCACGACTCGGTTCTGGAGCGACACTCATACGGTGAAAGGTAATCCACGACAGGAACAGGGATTTGATTGGGTTTGGGGGTCTCTACCATTGAAGACCTCCTGCAATTTTGTCCTCCACAGAAGATATTTTGTTATTGTTAGTGTTGTGTTTAGCTTTTGGTGTGTTTCTTTTGTTGCGTTAGATTTAAAGGGGTTTTTGACTAAATTTAAAATATATGGTGATCCAAAATCGGTCACATAAACAAATTTAATATAACAAAGGGATTATTTTGATTCTTGTGGGACTTGCAAGTAGAGCAGTTAATCTAGTTGGATGTTTCTATTTTCTCATTGTTTCGTAACATTTCAAAGGAAGAAACAGAAAAGTAAATCATCATATTTCACAGGAAGACGCCAAAATAGTGTGAGATTTGTAATTTGAAATTTTTCATAATTCGCAGCAACCGCGTCCTTGTACTAAATCTAAAAGAGAGAAACCAAAATTTTTTGTTGTTGTTGCTGTTTGTTATCTTTTTTAAAGTTTGTTGGAAAACTAACAGCTATGCTCATGTTTCATTTCTCACGTAAAAGCTGAAAATCAAACTTCCTGTTCGAGAACCTTGAATTTAGAATTTATTGAAGTCGGCAAATTTGGTAGTTTTGTCTGAAACCATGCGGATATTTAGGTCAGTAACCAGCATCCTTCTTATGGGCCAAACACTGGGGCACTACGTGGGCACAAACTCTGACGTGACTAAACCCTGAAATCCGGTTTGAGGTTATTAAAATATACTTTAATCCTGGAATTTCACAGCTCAATGGACAAAACTGCTCACGTCCAGAGAAGCTGAACCAGCGGGGAGAGGAAGGAAAGACTCATCGTTCAGAAGTACCTCTACATAATGGTGAAAACCTGCTTGGGTTATAAATTATACGATTAAGGTATTCGATCATGCACAATACATCTTTAGAGGACTACTTACTAAAAGATAGTTTTAAATTCCTGACCTTAAGCTATGACAGATCGATTCAGCGGGAGTGAACAGTTTTGGCAACGTTTTCTTGACCATTAGCATTCAAAGATAAAAAAAATAATTATCCAGTAGACAGACATACAGATACATAAACACTTCACTTTCATTTTGCATCGCACGAAAGGCACTCAATATCAAGTCAAATGTTGTTACTGATACCATACAGTCTTATTATGACTATGTTAATGGGAAAATCACTTGCGTCGAAACGGATTTGGTGTATTTTAACACTGTTACTCCATCAAATTGTTCTCGACGCGAAATTACACAGACACCTCGTTGAAATCGAGACGACCATAATGGGTGCTGTAACTACTTTCTACATCTAAGAATCCCCGCTCTGTATGACGCGAGCGTGACGCAGGGCATGACCAGCCTCACACAAGTGGTCTGGATTTGTGGATTACAATCTTGTTAGCGTGTCATTTTCAGCCTTTTGGACCTCTAGATTTCTGTACTCCAATTCTCTGTCTCGCTATTTTTTGTTTATTCAGTTGTTAAATGAACTAGGCCATGGTGGCAAGTGGAAGCCACGAAAAATGGATTGTGGGCGGAGAAAGAGAAGGAGACCGGGAAACGGGGAGAGAAAAACTTGGATCAGGCGGGGACGTGACGATTTCTGATCTCTCAGAATTATTTTGGGACTGACTTTTCGCCACATGTGACCAAATTAAGTTTTATATGAACTGTGACTTTTTTTAGTTTCAGGTTGTGTTGGGGCTAGGATTTGGGTTTAGATAACCGACCACAAGGAAGTATTTTTTGGACACAGTCATGATAGTTTTTTTTTAAACAAAATTTGTATTGTAAGTATTTTGGATACCTAGACGAAAGAGAACAGACCCCTTCTTTTATCTCACTACTACAGTATAAGGGCTTACATTTGTCAGTGAATCGATGCTTTTCTTGTATTCTACTTTGTAAATTTTGCTATTGCCTCACCTATTCGTTTTGTTTTGATGTTACTGTTAAGTCTATGGCATCATTTTGGAACACCATTTAGTACGGTCTCGAGAACATAAAATTGCAACACAGATGTCCAAAAGCAAATTACATAATGCCTGTGTCGTTGTCAAAACCGCCTATCTCCTGGACACAAAAATTTGCAGGTGAAGGAAAAAAGTGTTCTATTACAAACTGATTGACAGGAGAGATTTGTTTTCAACTCTGCATATTAGGAAACTACATTACATATGGATCGCCTTGGTGACTGGTGTATAGGAGGCGTAACAGTTAATATGTAATCAGGAAATAGAAGGGTTGTGCACGGTTCTTGTCCTCGGGACGGCGGTTTGGCGGGGACATGAAGCCAAGCGTGTTCTGGGCTTGCCGAGCCACAGGACGAACTTCTCTTGCCCATTTTGCTTGAAAAGTAAGTTTAAGTGCAGTGGGCTACTTTTCCATTGTAGCAGAGTTCATTTCATGACCACATAACCCAAACATGTAGGAGGGTGACATAAAATAGTATCATCATTGGCTTATTTTTTACAAAAAACAACAACAACAATAAAAACGTAAGTAGGTATGTACGCAACTGATGAATTATTTGCTCCGTTAGCGCCTCACTGAATCAGTTGACCATTGGTCTCGTGCGGTTTGTGCAGGACAGGAAACAGATGAAGATCGTGTTGGACGCGAAATGACAAATAAAAAAAAATTCGTTCCATCCCGAAATTTTACTCTGTAAAGGGCATCTAGTATTGCAATGGTCAGTGTATTTCTGTATTCTGGCTTGAAGGAGCCGAAAATTTGAGGCATGAAATTGTCCGGAGACAGACGGCTTGGCCACCACACCGACGATAAGTCACTTGTCTTGTTTAAATTATTTCCTTGTCTGTCAAAGAAGCATGCAGGCTTATTTTCCTCATGGAAATGGTAGACTTCTTAAATTAATTGACTGTTGAAATCTTCTTTTATCTCTAAGAAGACTAGACACCACTGTTGTGACATTCACATGACAGCTGATCAATATGTCTGGCTTCCTGGTCCAGCCATGCTCCTTCCTGGAATCGTAATGAAGAAGTACTTTCATTTACACCACAACCACCAGGGAACTGTGATGTTTCATTGCTTACTGACAAGACAAGACACCAGTAATGAAGCAGCCGGATCCGCTGCGGCATGCAGTCAAAAACGTTTCTATTAGAAACTTTCCTTTCTTTGCACTGGAAGAAGTTAACGAGTGAAACATGAGACAGGACAAACTGCGCCAGACTGGAGATCTTTAAAATGTGCATATTTCAAAAAGATTTTAGTTGCCGAGTCGGATAGGAATTGCGCTGTCCGTCGGCATCTTATTTAAGAAGTGTTACATCAATACGGACACAACAATTCTCAGTCTAATAGATCGCGTAATTGATGAACACACGGCCTCTGTTACCCGAGCAGTCAAGTCATTTCCTGGATGGTAATTTGACCGCCCAAAGGATGCGAGTGGCATTACCAGGTTTCCTGGGCTATTTTTACTCAAATTGACTAACTGCACTTACTTCCTACTGTCCAACGTGACAAATCACATTAAGGTATTGAAGATATGGCCAGGCAAAGGGAAAACGCTTAGGGCCAGAATTACAGGGAATGGGCCAAAGTAGCGTGTTCTCCATTTGGCCGAAAAAAAGCCGAAATAGAGGAAGTTGCCAGCCCAGTATAAGTTACGATTCCATTCACAGAAAAACGTCTGTAGCCCTCCAGTGATTCAGGGTTGCCGGATAAGGCTTCCTTTACCTTGCTCCTGTAAAACACAAAGAAACGACGAATCGGGATTGTAACAAACGTTCACTGACACGTAAAAACCATCGACAAAAAGTGGGAAAAAAACAATGAAATACCGATGGCAACTTGATCCAACTGGACAAGGTGCAACAAGGAAAGAAAAACGACGTTTTTTATCAAGATTCACTAATTGTTGAACGGTTGAAATGAGGTGTTCCGCATTTTATTTCCTTTTCTTTGTTTTTAAATTAAGCCTTTCAAACCAATGGGATCAGGTAATGTCTGGATGAATAATTAGAACAGCTATGATGGTAGCTGTCGTGGTGTGGAGGACCTATAATGGTATGGGTCATAGAAAAAATTATAAAATTGTGTGTGTGTGTGTGTGTGTGTGTGTGTGTGCGCGTTTGTGTATGTGTTTGATGAAGTTTTTTCGAACTGACTATTTAGGCCTTGAGGCCAAATTTAAGACTTTTTTTTAATGTTGACAATAGGATTACATTTGGCCAAAGAGCCAAACTACGTTTTTCTTCTGACGTATTTCTCCTCACATTAAGGGGTTTCAGAAACTGGCCACAAACTGGTCATGACAAACCCACTGGAGGAATTTTGCCTTCATGGCTCAAATAGCTACCAACATTTTTTTAACATTCTTGATTGGGACATGAACTGTGCTGTGAAGAGCCATCCTTTTTTTTTTTTTTTTTGCTTTTTTGGTTTTTTTTGTTTCTTTTTCCTTTGTTTTTGTTTGGTTTGGTTTGGTTTTCCATTTTTACCCGGATTTCTTGTAGATTTAATTCCATTTGAGGACTTACCGGGTCGGCAAATAAATTGATACCCAGACAGACAGACAAGGAGGAAGGCAGACAGGCCGGTAGACAGACAGACTCACAGTCAGACAGATAGCTAGACAGACAAGCTGGCCGTGGTGGGACAGACAGAAAGAGAGATGTACGAACTAATGTGCGTGTGTGCGTGCAATCCCTCACAGCTGGCAGTCTTCAGTGTAAAGACTCACACACAGTCAGTGTGTGCGTCATCCCGTCAGTGAAATAACTTGACCTTTCAAACGGGCCTTTTCTTGCTACCAGCAGTGTTCTGGTTACATTCCAGGTCTGCAAGTACGCCAATGTGTTCGCTTGTTTCTTTGTAAGAACGTGATGGTAACTCATGATAATTATAATCATCATTTCTTGAAGATCTCTACACAATCTTGTACTGTTCGAGTACTGCACCATTTCTAAGGGAGGTCAACAAGGCATGTGTGTAAATTCAATGATATTGTTCATAATTCAGGTCACTGTCTTAAAACTCGTGCACATCTTAGGGTATACCTAATCTTTTCTTCGGGACCTTAATTCTCGTCTGTTCTGTTTCCATTTCCTGAAAAACTAGACATCATGTACTATGTAGAAGAGATATAACAAATGCACACTTTAACACTTCTCAAAAATGCGTTGTGGCACCTATTAAGCTGTTTCACAGATCCGATTTATTCTAAATCCTTATCATGATGCTACAGCCGCAAAGTTTAACATGGAATTTCCCAGCTGTGCAAAAAGTGGAGTTAGAACAAACAAGAACTAAGGTCGCGTCTTGTCTAGCAATACAGCACATTTGTCATGTTAAAAACATTTACGCTACACAAAGGCGGAGCCAGTTTTTAAAGTTAGGCAGGGGAAGCCAGCACATAAAAAAAAAGGCGCCAAAACACGTCTCCTCTTCGGGGCGAAGCGCTGATAGATTCATTGTCCCACCAAGGCCACTTGATGAAATGGAAGATGAAATGAAATTCGATTTCTAGCCCACAAGGGAATCAAGTGGTCTTTAAAAAAAATGCTGAAAAGGCGCCAATTTTAAACGGCCGCTCCGCTGTTCATACTTGACCATTATCAAAGCAATGAAGAACTTTCCATAATTATGTGTCCCTTCGTGTGGAACTTTATCTGCAAGACTGTACACTTTTGTTCAAACATGATATGTTAGAGACGTAGCCTGGTTGGCCCTCTGCAAAACATCTTTGGTGAATATCATCTTGTTTTGGCGCAAAGTTTGATTATGTTTTGTTGTGTTTGGGCAATGGCATCAAAGTACCCATAATCTCCTGGCAAAAACCCTGGCAAGAATGTCATGCAGTCTCTGAGCTAACTAATCTGTCAACCTGCCAGTCTCATTTCATTCCGCAACCATCTAGCCCTGTTACATAGCTACTTCACGATAAGGAAAAAAATATAAAAGGGGGAAGCCCTTACTCAGCTGGTGAACGTTGCAGTAGTGTGAACATGAGCTTTTAGTGGAGACACACGTCATTTGGATTTGGTGTTATTAGTGTCGTGTCTCCGTCACAAGTGGGAGATAATCACAACATTTGTAGGAAACGTTCAGAAATTCCAATTGTTTCTTATTATTTACAGCAACTCGTCCAGAAAACGATCGAAATAAGAAGTATATTATTCAATTGAAGATGATGCTAGTTATTAACTGAATTAGGAAGAGGCATCTTGCAATCTCATATATTAACTTTATCCTTTATGAAATTAGACAGGAAAAACAGGACAGCGTATTTATTCACTCAGTAGCAGACATGACAGAAACTGAGTCTAGAAACTTATTGTCTATATGACTTTCAACAAAGGCGCTCGCGACACCGGTAGCGACATATCTAAAAGAGATATTAAACGCTGCTTTTAAAATGAAGACAATCAAATTCATGTTTGCTACTTCAAACACAGCGAATGTCTGCGTGCGCATAAAGAACGTTTGTCTCACTAACAAGTCCTTGTAAGAGACGCATCCAGATGTCTTTTTGGACACAACTTCAGCACACAAGTGCGTCATCATTTACGTCAACTTTGGGTACCCGCGCGCTCAAAGGCATTCCTGTGTGACATGACCTCCTGCCCCCTTTTTGTTTCTTGAGGTAAGGGAGAAGTATGTGAGGGAGAAAAAAAGACACTTTTCTGTCGCCAAATCTTGCCCCTGCAGTGTCTGTCTAAGCCCTCTCCATCTGTCTCCGTTAGTATTTAAAAAATAAAAGTCTAGTGTCTTCACATTCCTTAAATTTGTATCTCCATTTCGGGGCGGGCGGGGGTGTTGTGGATTTTTAAACTGTGCGTCACGGCGAAAAAAAGTGAAGACCTCATTAGTTTCCAAATATCCAACTGTTGCCCTGACGTCATGCGACATTTTCTGTTATTTATTTTATTTCAAATTTCCCCATGTTTCCCAGAAAATCGCCCCAAGTCTTTGGAATCCAGACAAAATTGGTGCAGGATTATAAACCTTTCACGTTTAAAATGACTAGCCTGACTGGAACTCTTTGGACTGTTCATGCTGTTTCGGTGTGAATTTCTTTTCAGTACTTTGGCGTCAGTCAGTGGTGTATAATTATGTATTGTATTTGGTACTAACTGGTACACGGGTCCGCTGTTTGTTGCATATAGACGTAGCTACGTACCTCGCTGAAAATCCGCAGTCCTCCCCCTTCCCTCTTTTATCCCCTCCCCATCCCTGATTCTCTCGCCTCCTCCCGGAATGAACCCAGCTAGCATCCTTGCGTCAATCCGACGTAAATTTGTATCGATTTCCATAAGATCGGTAGGATTATCGCAGGGGCAGATTCCCTACATCATATCGACGTCGCCTCGATGTTGTGGGCGGCGGATCCAGGTAGGAATGATGTCATTGCTATATTCAAACTTGACGTCAATCCTAAGCGTCGGATTTTCGTAGGATTACCGGTTGGGCAATTCCACGTCAAATAAAGACTAGCGAGTTCGATAGACAGAACAATGTTCCTTCTTGCCTTTAAACATAATGTACATACAGCAGCACGCCGATGGGAGGCCTGGCCTATACTACATTGCATGAAAAGTGCTGGATATAAAGATAAACTCCGGACGATGTTGTCAAAGTGCTATCACGGATAAAAGAAAAATGGCAGGACGATTCCTACAGCGGTTGATGGTACAATGACAAAAAAAGCGTCTTAGTCAAGGCGTTGAGTGCCAGCTCAGCGGTAAACAAAACTCAGTATTTTATCTATTCGGCTTTTTAAAATACGCAAATATTTGTAGCTCCCACGCACTCGCTGCTAGGTGGCGTTGCCAGACCTGTGAACGGAAAACGCATAATATTACAAACAGACATACTTTACAGTACGGACCTTTTTCTTGTTTGATTTTTAATTTAACTTTTATTTGATCTTATTTATAAGAATCTGAAATTGGAAAACTAATTCAAAAGCAAGATAACGAAAAAACAGTGAGAGGCGTAAAGTGGCCCATATTGTCCCGATATGTCGTTAAACCCTAACTCAAACTCAAACCCCAGGTGCCCAATAGAAACAGATTTAGTTTCTTTGTTCAAAGCCACCAGTCGTGCCAACATTTCTGTTGCTTTGTTCGTAGATATCACGTGACACTTCGCACGTGATGCCGTCCCGAAATGTGACACTCGAGTATAAACCTATTAGTAAAAAAGAGCAACGTATCTTAGTCTAAGGTCTCCAGTTACACTGATTAGTAGTCCTCTGTGGCAGATTTGTCCTGGTTATATTATTTTATACCCTCGTCAATCTACGGGTGTTCGTATCGTCATTCGTTTCATCACCACCATACCTTCCCCCTTATTCTCCCAACCAGTAAAACTGAGTGCCTTATGTCTCTTTCTTCTAAGTCTTCACCCACCCTCCATTCCCTTCGCCCCATCACCCCCATCCCCCTCCCCTCTTTTTCCACTAACGACCGTCTTTTAATGGCAATCAGCAGGAGAAATCGAACATCCCTAGCGAAACTTTGTGAGGTCTAAGTGCTCACCCAATGTGTAATGTCTCAGTAATCAGCTTTCCCAAGCGAGAAACAGAAAAGTGTGAGCAAAGCCCGAGGGAATGCCATTAGTTTTACTTATCTCGTAAAAGTAATGCTCGGTCTGAATTAATTTCTGGTTAGTTGGTCAACAAAAGCTCTTGTCTTCGGAAATGTTTGTTGTTTGTACGGTATTTTCCCTAAAGCAGTGCAAGAAGCGAACAAGATTTCAGAGACTGCAATGAAGCTTGTGTTCATTCCAGTTCTCTCGATATCTTTCAGTGTTTTTGCCTTCTTAGATTTCTATCATTTCAGCATTTGATACCAATAGATTTTCCTCCCTTCTGATAGTGTACAATGAAAATGAACGTAATCACAATGATCACTAGGTCGAAAAAAGGGTTTGCTGACTTAGCAATTGGTCGATAACGATGTCGATTATAATGCGGTTCTTTTTTAGGACCGATTCCTCTAGGGGAGAGGTCTCGGACGATTCACCCTTGCAGGCTTTGTTCTCGATCTCATGCAATTTTCTATCCTTTTTTTTTTTGTGGTAAGGTTTGGGATAAGGGTAAGGGATATAAAATGTGGAGCTAAAAGACACTGTACAGTCTAAGTTTATAAATTAAGCACATACTTACAGGTTGAATGTTGTGATTTGGTATGAACTAAGACTTTCATACTAGAATAATATTAAATCTTTCTTCAACTACTATGATTGACTAATAAAATGATTACGTTGTATTGCGAAGTATCCTTAAATCGGATGCTCCAGTTGCACCATAATATCAATTTAGAAATGGGGCACATGGATGATTAGATTTCAATGCTAAGTATCTTTAAATCTGATGACCGCAATCGTATTAAATCAATTTAGAAATTGTAAACGTAGATCCGGAAATCTAGAATTTGATTTCCGATAATGTGACATTCCTTAGAATTCAAGCAAACGTCTGTCTCATTTCTCTCATATTTTCTTTTTTGGTCTCTTTTTCTCACCCAAACCTGTAGACAGTTTCCTCTTTCTAAGTCATTTCATATGTAGTGGTAATGCTAAAAAAGAAAGGGAAGAACATAACGAATAACACCATAGTTAATCCAACACAAATCTTAGGGTAGAACACACAGATACCAAATACGGAAGAAAAACATTTAAAAAATCAGGATAAGAAAGAAAACGCCCAAGGAAACACGGCAGAATATGTAGAAAAAATGAGGAATATAATATAAAAAACAAAAACAAAAAGTTTCTAATACGTCAATCATGTGACTTAAAAATAATATCCCTGAAATTGTGTTTGACCTTCACTTTCTTTGTCAAATCATGATTGCAGCAATTCGGGAAATAGCCTTGAGGAAAGCGAAGACAGTCATCCCTGTAAGAGATCAACAAATAAAAACGTCTTTGCCAACTGTTAACATGAAATGACCTTTTCTAACTGGCTGAGTTGGACAAATTGTGTTATTGTGAATTAAGCTAAACATGGAAACACTTGTCCAATGGCCCAAGGCAGAGAGGAACGGTTTCAAGAGTTCATGACTCGTACAGAGATTTTGTTTGTTTGTTTGTTTTTAACTTAAATGTTCTCCGCCCAACCACTCTTCACGAGCCTCAAGGCCTTTAGTTATCATCCGTCCAGTCTGACAATGTGTTTGTTGGTCTGTCTATTTGTCTATGTCATTAACACAAGTTCTCACAAAACTACGCTAAAGAAATTTGACTTAGATAAATTCAATCATCGTAAAAAAAAAGCCATAAAAGAAACTGAAGTAACTTTATGATAAAAAGTCGTTAAATTTCAGATAGCAGAAGCGTGACTTAAGTAGTTTCCTGGCGGTTTTTATGTCTTATGTAGGCGTATGGAGTACTTTATGGCTATTCTCGAAGCATTTCGTTTTTGCTTCTACTTTTAAGATCGTGCTAGAGTCCTTGCGTGGATGGATGGATGGGTGGATGGATGAATGAGTGGATGGATGAATGGATGGATAAGTGGATGTAAGGACAGGCGGACGGATGGATGGATGGATGGGATGGATGAGTGGATGGATGGGTGGATGGGTTTTGCATATGCTTATGTGGAATTTAAAAAAAACAACCTGTCTTATGTTATGATATGAATCACACAAGAATGAACCAATTCAAACGCGATTGTCTATTTGCTTTTGTTCTTGTTTAATTTTTTATCGTACTCTAAAACCATCTCCAACCTTTTTCATTCTTATTAAGGTCAGTTTTCAGTACAGCCAGGTCTTCGCTGCCAGAACAATTAACATCCGAACGAAAGGCAAATTCGTCAATTTCCTTTCAAATTTAGAACAACAGTCTCTACCTGGAATATAACGATTGCCCGTGAACATGTCTCGCGTACATAGTGGCTACCCGGGTCACGAGTCGCACGTGACCGCACAGTCACGCACGGGTAGGCCACTGGAGGATAAAAAAACGATCGTTCTCATGTACGAACAAACATGTTTCCTGTTCGATTGATTTATTTGATGATTTCCATCAAGGGAATTATTTTGTCTGATAGATTGTCTAGTGGTCTGGCTGACGATAAAATTGACTCTTTGGACAAAACAATGTTGAGGCGTAGAAGTGATGGGGAACTTGGCTCAGTTTTGGGTTGTCATGGCATGAATTGCGCACCATAGGCGCATCAGTTCATCATTGGAAGTTAACTCGCCTTCTTGACATTTGAAAACTGAAGCTGTGAAAGCTAGATTTTCCCGAGAACAGTTTATATTAAGATTCAGGTATTTCAATTATTTTGAATGCACAGCACATATAAATCTTAATCAGGCTATTGATCTATATTAAAAAGCAAGTAAAGGAGGAACAAAACCTGTAATTGATGCAGCAGTAAAGAGTCAACAACAATTGTTTCAGTACTAAACGGGTTAAACTCCAAAGGCTGTTGCTAGGGATGCGTAGTATTATTCTTACAAAGTCACAAAGCTATAGCTGAACTGTGGACATAGCTCATTATTTTCTCTATTTGGCTTTGTAATTAGGCTACGCTCCCCGAACAACAAGCAATTCCAAAATACCACCTACGAGCGCACTAACTTTCTTGTAACATTGAAACAGTTACATATTCATGGTGTCGTTACTGATAAACAATTCCAGACCTTGTAAAAACCTCCTTCTACGGAACTCCTCCGGAATACTGTAATTATCAATATCTTTGCTGTCTTTAAAACTGATGTGACTCGCTTCAGCCTGTAATTTTCTTTTTAAAGTAAAGGTTAAAAAAAAACAACCGCTTTGCTAAACCATCAGTCATGATTAAGACAAAAAATATAGGAACAAAAATGATGTCAGATGAGCTTATTTGTGGTGGTTCTATGTACCTGGACTAATTTATCAGCGATATCGTGGTCGTTTGGGAGGTTAGAGAGGCGGTGGCTTAGCATGTGGGAGATCTGTAATTAGTGGCTGTCTGATCATGTAATAATAATTGTAAATGTTGTCCGGCTGCATAGCTTTCTTACCGTGTTTTTCTTTTCCTCTCCTTGTATTGGCTGCACATTTATCTTTCTTTTTATGTCCATTACAATCTATCTATCTGTCTATCTATCTATCTATCTATCTATCTATCTATCTATCTATCTATCTATCTATCTATCTATCTATCTATCTGTCTATCTGTCTATCTATCTATCTGTCTATCTATCTATCTATCTATCTATCTATCTATCTATCTATCTATCTATCTATCTATCTATCTGTCTATCTATCTATCTATCTATCTATCTATCTATCTGTCTATCTATCTATCTATCTATCTATCTATCTATCTATCTATCTGTCTATCTATCTATCTATCTATCTATCTATCTATCTATCTATCTATCTGTCTATCTATCTATCTATCTATCTATCTATCTATCTATCTATCTGTCTGTCTGTCTATCTATCTATCTATCTATCTATCTATCTATCTATCTATCTATCTATCTATCTATCTATCTATCTATCTGTCTATCCATATATCTATCTATCTATCTATCTATCTATCTATCTATCTATCTATCTATCTATCTATCTGTCTATCTATCCATCTGTCTGTTTGTCTGTCTGTCTGTCTGTCTGTCTGTCTGTCTATATATCCATCTATTTATCTACCTATCTAACTATCTGTCTGTCTGTCTATATATCTATCTAAATATCTATATATCTATCTAGCTATCTGGCTGATTAGCCTTTCTGCCTGTCTGTCTGATATATCTGTATATTGCAATACTGTACAGTCGTTTGTCCCTGATTCACACCACAGTCAGCAGTTATCAAACTTCTTTACCCTTTGTTTCATATTTCTTTCTTTCAGTCTCTCGTGACTTGCCATGTGGTCTTGGGTGGGCGTGGGTAGGCGGCGAGGGACAATCTATTTCACTCAAAAAAAGCTTTTGTTTTCAACGCCTGGCCCATATTTGGGCATTAAAAGTGATTTCCCGAGCAGTTCATCATTGGAAGTTAACTCGCCTTCTTGACATTTGAAACTGATGACTTGAGACCAACCCCCGCTTTAAAGTAAACTAGGACAAGCAGATAATTATTTCCTGAAGCCACTGGGTGCCTGTTGACGGTGGGAAATACTCGCTGAATACGTCAAGGACAAATAATTCAGAATTGAATTTCTGAGCTCAACAGTACTGCCGTGCTACGAAAAAAACCTGCAATCGCCAATTTTAGTCAAATTCACATTTAACCATTATCATGTAGAATTAAATTTGTTCTATTTTTGTTTTCCACCTTACAATTTTGAATAACTCAGAGGGAGTGACATACCAAGCTCGGTAAATCACAGCCAGTTGTATACCCAAGAAATAATGGCAGACGCTGACTGTGTCCCACGGGATTTAGTATGAGGTTTTCCCGGATTTACTAAGAAATTATAGGAAATTCTGGTGTGCACATCTAGTATTCTTGTCTGTCAGCAGCTGACTGTGTCGTTTCGGGCTTTGTGTGATACCTCCCTCATAGTTTCTTTTCCAGGCACGTGGTGTTCGTCAGTCCTGCCAGACTGTTCACCTACGCGGAGGAAAAGTCCTATTCCAAATCTCCGCTCTGCTGCCTTGCGGCTTTACTCGTTCACGAGAGAGGCTACAGGAAGGAAAAACCCATCAACAGCACGTCTAATCGCATTAATAGTAGGCCAAAATCCCGCAGATAACATGGATAGCAACATGGGATCAGACAGCATGAGGGCACAAATGGCAGAGGACAGAACCAGATGGAATAAGTCTGCAGAGGGATACATCCTGCAGTGGATGAACAATGCCTAGAAGGTGATGATGACGCAGAATAACTCCCTTTGGTCATCACAAAATAGAACTTGAAAAAAGTACAGAGCATAGCGCAAAGTGAAATATTGTCATGTCCACCATAAAATTTTGATTTTAGCCCACAGCGTTTTTCCAAAACAAGACAGGGCACCCCGTGAACTTGGATGTGCAAGCATAGTCTACTTTGGATACCAGCATAGCGATGCTCCCAAGAGAGCTAAGTCCTAATCATGTTAGGAAAATTTACCGTTTTGCACTGAATGCGGAAAATTGCACTATCAATGAGTACAAGAAATAGCAATTTCCCAGGACATTTTACTGCTGTCACTACCGACGGTGTCTTGGTGGATTTGTGACCTTTCGGGGGATCAAAGTTTCCAGATTAATTTCTTTCCGCGCATCGGGCGTTCTAAGGGTTAAACTTCACGCTGGTTATCATAGTTGTTTTGGAGAAACTTCTCTTTTTTTAGCCTGGAAGACTTTTATCCACGGCAATCATTTCTTCCGTGTAAATATAAATTGTACAGCTGTAAAGCAACTTTTATTTTTTGGGTACATGGACGGCTAGATAGTACCCGACATTATGCCCCAGTCTTACTTTGCAATTACAATCAATGTAGTTATAAACTGTCTTTGTTTTTAACTTGCCCATATGGTATCATATTGTTCTTTACATTCATCTTTCAAAATCCCCTCTCTTTTCCGCCATTTCTTTCTTTCTTTCCTTTTCTCACTCTCATCACTTTCATCACTCCAGCGCTCTACCAGTGTGCACCTGTGGGTGTGCATCATCAAACTTCCTTTCTTAAGAAAACTAGATCAGCGAGCTTGAAGTACATGTGCACTTTTACCCACAAAAGACAAAAGATAACGATGCCTAAACGAGAAACTAAGCAACAGTGTCTGACATGAACTTTTTCAGAACGATTAACGTAAATCCCACTCTTATTTCCATCCCATTTTCATATATTGCCAGGAAACAAAAGCACTCGACATTCTAGCTAGTATTTACCTGAACACACTCACCTTCCAAATGTAAGATAAATTAACACACTTACGTAGCTGAAAGATTAATAAGAAAATGGAGAAGGAGAGGAAGAAGAAATAATTTAATGAATGTGAACGACATGCACTTGAAGAAAAAACATAGATCAACGTGATATAAAATAAGAAAATCTCAGGATTTCATTTTATCATCCGGTGACGCTGCCGACGGCGTAAAATTAATCTGGGGCTGTGAGCTATGTGACATCGAAGCAGAATGTAATAATTAAGTGAATATCTTAAAAAAATAATTAACAAGTTAAAATGTAAGGTAAGGGAAACACGGTGAAGGGAGGATAGGCGTGGACAAAAATGATGGTTTCGCTCCTCATGAGTAAATTTGTACTTGTACGAATATTTTTGATTGTTTTTTTGTTTTGTATTGTTTCGTTTTTTTGGCTTTTGTGCTTGTTTACCCCTTGTTGTTGAGATTACAGTCAAGACTTTTGAAATGTAAACTTTTTCTCTTCTTTCAAAGGCAATAAACTGGTCTGTGTCTATGAACAGATATGTATACCATATTTCATGATATTGCGACAGATCTGCGTCTTTGAACAGCAATGTAGACCGTATTTCATGATATCACTTAAGTTCGACAGATCTGAGTCTTTGAACAGAAATGTATATTTCGTGATATCCCAAAACCGCACTTACAGAGCAATATGACGTTCGACGGAGCGATGACATCATGATCAATATAATCTAATTATCGTTTATGAAAACCAGGACATGTCTGAACACTGGATTTACTCACGAGGCAATCTCCAGGTCAGGGATGCCAAACTCTTGCTCACCACGAAGTGGTCAATATGATCAAGTAAGATAACGAAGGCACGCTCAGGATGAGTACAGGGGAAGATTCGGTGCGTGATAATGAATGGCACTCACCACACGCTAGTATAAGCTCAATATGAATCATGTCATTGACAGACTTCTTTCGGGCTCAGAGAAATGTCTGCTACCATAGACCCGAGTGATGGATTTTCCCCCACAACTGTGGCGTGTATTTTGGGTATCGCGGGTACCCCAGATTTGTCCTGATACAATCAGTTTCATAATCCTTGCCCTTGGACTCCACCCCGCTCACCTAACTAAGTCATGAAAGGAGCTGGCACGCCTATTTTGCGGGTCAGTACCGTGTGAGAAAAATTTTACTCTCTCTGAAACAAAGGTCAGGGGTTACCATTGCTTGGAGTAGGCGGATTTCAAATCTTTAATGTGAATCGGTAGACTCAAACAAGTAAGCGTTTTCCACATTCAGTGTTCTCACCAAAAATCATGATTATGTTTCATAATAGATTAGAATTAGAGCCCTGAAATATTATTATTTTACATTGTACAGTGCTGTGCATCGAGTTTCATGCTTAAACTTCGATGAGTTATGCGGAATATTTAATTGACAGCTTGCGAACTTGGTGCTTGTTTGTTCCAAATCCACTTTTAGCATAATGAGAATTCCGACGTTAAACGTTTGTGGCTTTAGTATTTTCATACGGAGTTAGAATAAATCGGAATAGTGAGACAGCCTGATAAGTGCCACAACACATTCATTTTAAACAAGTGTCATTTGTTCTACCTCTCCTACATGCTCCAGAGATCTCCAGTTTTTAAGAAACTGGAGATAGAACAGTAAATAACTAAGGTCGCTATTAAGTAGTATCGTCCACAAAACCGAGGCAAAGCAGTGTGCTATAGGCATTAGTCTTTTGATACGGTTCTAATTACTGTGACGCTCTAACAAGACAAAATGAGTCCCTCCTTGTGAATTTGGCAACTGTCTGATAAGGGTCAGACGAGAGACTAGTAATGTATGCCCATCTTTGGTCGGTATTTGACTCATTACTATCTGCTCCCGGCTTCATCGGTGTCATGAATTACGTGAGGGGTCAATAAACGACACAAAATAATGTTGAAAGACACACGAGTGAAACAATAGGAAAATAACTTGCAGGTGAACACACACAGACACACTGAAGGATAATAATCTGACAAACATTTGCATAAAGAATCATACAAATCCCACTCCGAAAAAACAGCGCCACATTGTTCTTCAATAAATTATTTTACAATGCGAAAGGTAATTAGTATTATCACTGATACATTAAGCATACATCAAGTACTGAATCCAACAGTTCTCAATCGTTCATCGCCTCCAACAAAGACAGAAATAACGATAATCCATGCTAACACTGTATCATTTGCGCATTTCTTTACAGTTTCTTGGCGAGTATTACCCTCCATTCCTTGAAGGGCGCAGCTGCTGGGTCTGACATTCCATGGCTGACCGAAGACGTACAGATGGACATTGCATTGGTTAATTCACATACCCAGACAGACAAATTATGGATCATAAGAGAGAGAGAGACGTGAAAAGACATAATGGCACAAAATATTGTCTTCGTCACATGAAAAGGAAGATCGCGAGACGTGTAAATTGGGCCGACAAAATTAACTCTTGAATGCAAAGAAGAATCCTAATGACCTGCGGTATTCATGCTCATTACTGTTTTTGTCTTATGTCTGAAACTGCCGCGTTGGAATTTAAAGTAGATTTTGGCTACAAAACAGTTGTTTCAAATGTCAGGATACCCTAGTCATGAGACTCAACATGTGTCACATAAAACGACGGCAGGTATCTTGATCTGTGATTAATTCTTCGATTCAATAAACGTTCCATTACCCTATAATCCGTTCCATGACTGGACTTGAAAGAGTTCAATGGACTGTTGGTATCCATTTTTTTTTTTTGGATAAGGTTTGGATAACTGTCGGGGAGTTCAAAGAGTATGAGACACGAGGTGATAATTATACGATAATATTTGTACTTGAATGGATTGTTTCATTAGTGCTGCCTCCCACCGGGAATAGGCAGTTGGTTCAGGCGGAAAAAGGATGAGAAGGAAATGGATTGAGGAAATCTTCGTGGAGATAGGTTTACGTCATTTGTATATCTCTGCACCCATACAATAATACCATAGTGCACTGGATGTTGACACTTTACACATTTTGAGGCACCCGCCATTCCACTACAGTGTCATCCAGTGTCTTCAGGAGAGTCGAAAAGGGCTTTCCTAATCAACCCCGCTTTATGTAAGATTTGAAATGAAGACTGAAGAACATTTCTGGACACAGACACACATAGAACGGGAGAGAGGGCGAAAGGAGAGAAAGGAAGCCAGACAGACACACAGACAGACAGAGGGGCTGTGGAGAAAACTCTGGTGGGAACAAAAATAATGATTTGATGACAGCACTAGAAAGTGGCTTAAACAGCGAGGACCGTCGTAATTCTGACATTTGTCCCGACTTTCTAATGGCTTCCAAAGCTGAAAAGCTGAAATTTATTGTTACAATAAATAAACCAAAGACGGTACAGTACAACGTGCATGCATCAGAAAGACAAAACGCGAGAATTGAAATCAATACAGTTTACGCTACCTATTGTCGTACTTACCAAAGAAGATGAGAAGCAAATCCGATACAGCCAAACTGAACAGGTAGTAATTGGTGGTGGTCTGCATAGAGTGTGTCCGTGTAATCACCAGACAGGTGCAGATGTTGCCCACCATCCCAGAGATGAAGATGAGCGAGTAGACGATGGTCAGTAAGATCGCTGACACAAAATCCTTTTGTCTGGGTCCTAGATTCTTGACCAGCAGTTGCTCGATGTCCGTGGTGTTGTTGGTGAAAGCCGGCAAAGTGTGGTTACTGACAAGCAGTTCTTCTATGTCAAATATCTCAGACATTGTGATTTTGATGTTTTATTTTCAGTTCGTCAAAGTTAAGGCATTACTTACATTCAGACGACACGGCAAAAGTTTGAGAAATACTCCACAAGGTCGTGGATTAATTATGAGTCAAATATGAATTTCATTCATGTGATATTCAAATTACAGAACTGTGTTTAAGCACTCCACAAAGATCTGTTACTGACGCCTGGTAATACCGAGAATACCTCGACTTGTCATCACTCTGAAGATGTAGTGACGCTATGCTATGCAATTCGAATATGCATGTATTGTTGTGTCCTCTGTTTGTAGAGATTATAAATAAAAATCACACCCACGTACTAATATCCAAAGACACATTCATGTAATACTCTGTTTTGAAGCAAGTTTTTAACTATTGTCCGTAATTCAACTGTTACAGACAATTCACAAATTCAAACATTTGTCAAAAAGATCCAGTGTTGTTCAAGATTATCTTTGGTAGCTCGAAGGCAATTTCCTTGTGCGTAATACAAACCAACAGTTACCCGTCTGCGCTGGTAAGAAGTGACTCTGCAAAAATGACCAGCAAGTTCAAAAGGATCAGTTGCGATAAAGATCACGGCTCTAGACCTAATTTTGTTTCACTGATTACAGGGCTGACCAGATGAAGAATACGAATAAATCCATTTTTATCCTAAGTACAAACTACTGATAAATCTATATCGACTTGTGACCAGGCACCAAAGTAGGTTTTCTCAAAGCTGCCGTTGAAAAGAAAATCCTAATTTTTTGTCCATGTGTATATAATATGTATCACAAGGCCAAGGGAACGCACACTTAATAAAAAATTTACCCAGCACAGACCAGGTTCAGGCGAGTTATCGCTTATTTTTAAGTTTGCGCCGGTTACGCGGCAAAGGAGATGGCAAGCATTTGACATCACAGTAAATGTTAAATTGTTGCAACAATTTAACGCACTTTGTTGTCACTAAATCACCATGCTGTTAAAAGAAACTAAATGCGATGTATCTTTGTTTGGTAGTTTCATAGGTAAAATATTCTTGACTTGGAATTCCGCAGAGAAAAACACAATGTTCAAAACAGGATCTGTGCCAACAAAATCTTGTTTGCAAATTTTACCATACAGATTCACATTGTTGAGTTAACATCCTCGTAAGAGAATCTCCTGTTAACACCATTTGCACTTTTTACTGTGTAATCCTTTGTTTAAAGTTCACTTTACAATCTCTACCTTCGAATCTTCCACTTGTGTGTTTGAATCACATTTTTCCCTAATGTTCCATACTCCTGAGAAGGCAGTGTTCTAATCCAAGATTAAAAACTCACTTGACTGAATTATTTAGACACCAATGTTCATGGTTAAGATTCCACCGGCAGTCACCATTAGTGAAGTACAACAGAAGCTATGGACACATCGTGTCTTCAGGCGTAAGCTGTTTGTGTTCCGAGCACATTGATGATTTCAATGGCAGTCGTCTCTCGTTACATTTGAGAGTGAATGCATTTGTGATAGAAATGACCGAAACTGTTGGTAAACGGTAAAGTAATGGCAGACAAGCTCCCCTCATATAACCACAGTGTCAGTGCCAATACATTTAGGTGAGACGGAGATGCCTCTGTGGAATCTCACCGTGATGACAGAATTTTCCAATTTCGGGGGTCAGCACTTTCTGATTAACAGCATCATCTGAAAAAAAAGACAGTAAAAATCTCAGTAGTATGGTGGAACCAATGTAGATCTAAGTCTTCAAAGAAAAAACAGTGAGATCATTGGTAAACACCTCCAAATGTCCCATCATACAGACTACAGAGCGACATTTGTTTCTGCTTATGAACGTATTCTCATAATTGTTCATCCAAGACGGACAATGTTTTTCGGAGGTCAAAGAGCACTGCTTCTTCTCAGCCTTCTTATTTATTTGTAATTGAACTTAAAACAAATAACTAAAATAAAGGCATTCTTAACTGTCTATGGGGCTTGTAAATATTTCACTGTCTTCAGATTTGGACAGGCTGCATTACTTTCTGATAGGGATGACAGCATGTTGACATCAGCAGTGTTTTGTAATAACACTATACAATGCTGAACGGAGCATGAGGTGTAAAATAATATGCTTGTGATTATGTGAGGCGTATAATTTTGCGCCTATCCTCTTGTATATCCACATTCGTGTAAATAATGCGTGGGCTACCCAGCGTATATGTCCTGAAGCGTTAAATTATATATGGCCTTTAGCGTCTTTACAGACGGTCTAAGCAGCTAGAATATTCACTTTCACTTTGACTGACAGCGTCTCTCGTGGCTTATTCTACCAATGTTTGACCCGAGAGTGCGATGGCACTGATTGCAGGTCAGTCTTTTGGGTTCACTTTGGCGAGTGTTTTCATTCCGCCTCTGTCGTTTTGTCAGGTATGTTTCTTTTGCCTTGAAGTCTATTGCGAGCGTGCCACTGCGCAATTTTTGTCTCCATCTGCTTCGATCACTTGCAAGGTTCTCCCATTCATTGGGGTCGATGTTGAATGCTTTCATCGTGACCTTGCAAGTGTCTTTGAATCGCAGATGTGGCCTACCTCTGGGTCGGTTGCCAGTAGCAAGTTCCCCGTAGAGAATTTGTCTGGGGATGCGATCATTTTCCATACGGTGGAGATGTCCAAGCCACCGCAGTCTTTTTTTGCCTAGGAGAGCCTGAGTTGATGGAATGTTGGCTCGGCTCAGAACTTCGATATTTGAGATCCTGTCTTGCCACTTGATCTTGAGAATTTTGCGTAGGCAGCGCAGGTGGAAGGAGTTGAGGGATCTTTCATGTTTGGAGTAGGTGGTCCATGTCTCTGAGCCATACAGCAGGGTGCTTAGGACGCAAGTTTGGTACACGAGTACCTTTGTTTTGATGGTCAGCTTGCTATTGTTCCACACCCTTTTTGAGAGTTTGCCAAAAGCTGTGGCCGCCTTTCCTATTCTGGCATTTATTTCAGTTGTTATGTCTGTGCTACCACTGATGGTTGAGCCTAGGTAGCAGAATTTTCCCACTTGCTCCAGAGGAGAGCCATTCAGCATGATTGGGTTGGGGTTTCTCAAGCCTTGTGTCAAAACTACAGTTTTTGAGACACTGATCTTTAGCATGAATTTGTCACAGGCTTTGGCAAGGCTATTGATGAGAGCCTGGAGCGTGGTTTCATCGTGGGCCACGATTGCAGCATCATCTGCGAAGAGGAGCTCTTGTAACATAGTATGCTCTGTACGAGATTTTGCTTTTAGTCTGGCAACATTAAAAATGGAGCCGTCCACTCTGGTGTTAATAAGTACTCCACCTGAACATTGACCAAAGGCATTCTTGAGTAGGGCTGCAAAATATATACCAAATAAGGTAGGAGCAAGAACACATCCCTGCTTCACACCGCTGTTTACAGCAAATGAATTGGATGTGCAGCCCTCAAAGTTGACACATGCCCTCATGTCAGTGTGGAAGGATGCAATAAGTTTTAGCAATGTTGGTGGACAGCCTATGGATTTAAGGACTGCATACAGGCCAGATCGGCTTACGGTGTCGAAAGCCTTTGTTAGGTCCACAAAGCATGTTATAAGCGGCCTGTTTTGTTCTTTACATTTTTCTTGGATTTGCCGAAGTGCAAATATCATGTCAATAGTTGATCGTTTGCTTCGAAAGCCACATTGTGTTTCTGGTAAGACTTTTTCCGCCAGTTGTTGAAGGCGGCAGAGGATGACGCGAGCAAAAGCCTTTCCAGTAATGCTGAGGAGGGATATGCCTCGATAGTTGTTGCAGTCGCCTTTGTCTCCTTTGTTCTTGTAAAGTGTGACAATTTTGGCGTCTCTCATATCATGTGGTATCACGCCTTCTTTCCAACACTGCAGTAACAGATTATACAGGTGTGGTAATAGTGGGCCTTTTAGGTCTTTTAATACCTCTGCAGGAATGTTGTCACTTCCTGTGGCTTTTCCAGCAGACAGGTGGTCGATTGCATTGGAAAGCTCGACTAAGGAAGGTTCAGCGTCAAGTTCGGCCATTATTGGCAGTTTTTGGAGGTGTTCCTCAAAATCTGGTGGAATATTTTTCTCAGTTGAATACAACAGAGAGTAATGCTCTACCCACCTATTCAGTTGTTCATTTTTATCTGTGATGGGTTCACCATTTACAGACTTAAGTGGGGCGCTTTTGGTGATGATTGGCCCAAGAGCTACTTTCATCTGACTAAAGGCGGTTTTCATATCTCCCTTTTCATTTGCCTCTTGTATGCTGTTACACAAGTCTGTCCAGTATTTGTTGGCGCAACGTCTTACCTCCAGCTGAAGTTTAGCTTTTGCATTTTTCAAACAAGTTTTTGTACTCTGATTGCAATTTTTGTTATACTCATTGAAAGCAGATTTCTTTTGCTCAATGAGAGGTAGGAGAATTTCGCTGTTCTGGGCTACCCAGTCGTTGTTTGAAACTTTATGCTGTCCAAAAGACTTGATGGCACAGTCATGAATTTTTGAACTGAGAGTGTTCCAAGTTTCATCTACCGAGTCACATTGGGTGACATTATCCATGCTTTCAGCAAATAACTTTTCAAATGACTTTCTATTTGATTCATCTCTGATTGCTGTTACATTGATCTTAGGGATTGAAGGGGCTTTTGATCTGTATATTTTCTTGGCCGAAATTTTGATTTTGCTGACTACCAGTGCATGGTCGGTGTCACAGTCAGCACTGTGGAGGGAACGAGTTATTTTTATACAGCCCAAACTCTTCCTCCTTGAGAGAATAAGATCTAATTGATGCCAATGGCCAGACCTGGGATGGCGCCATGATGTTCTTTGGCATCTCTTAAGGTCAAAGTACGTGTTTGTAACACATAATGAGTTTACGGAGCATAGCTCCAGAAGGCGCTGCCCGTTTTCGTTGATGTTGCCAATGCCGAAGTGCCCAATGCACTTTGGCCATGCGGAGTGATCTGCTCCCACTCGAGCGTTAAAGTCACCCAGAATTAGCAGGCCTTCGGTGAGAGGGATGTTGTGGAGAGTCCTCTGCAATGCCTCGTAGAAAATGTCTTTGGTTTCGTCAGAGGAGGTAAGTGTTGGGGCATAGACACAGATAATGTTGGTAAAACCAGACCGGGTGTTCAGTCTGAGTGTCATGATGCGTTCTGACACTCCAATTGGAGTTGCGATCGAATTGATAAGGGAGTTTTTTACGGCGAAGCCCACGCCGTGGATTCTCGGCTGTTCGCTGCTAAGGCCCTGCCAGAAGAAGGTGTAGTTTTCTTCTTTGACTGACCCGGAGTCGGGAAGTCGAGTTTCTTGAAGGCCAGCGATGTCGATGTTTAGTAGCTGAAGTTCTCGATCAATAATTTGGGATTTCCTGATGGAGTCAATATTAGTGAGATCTTGCTGTTGCAAGCCTGGGCGCATTGTTCTGACGTTCCAGGTACCAAGTTTTAGTATTTTTCTGTTTTTGCCAGGTGCACACTTTACGTCAGCTTTTTGACTTTTGGTCTAGCTCCAACCACCTTATGAAGCAGGCTGACGTGGCGGAACAACACCCAACTGCCTGGGGGCTGCCCAGGTTACGGCGGGCGGTAGTTGATCAATGCAGCTGAAAAGCCGCTCCCACCGACAGAGGGGACCCCTGGCGCTCATCCGTACGCCAAATGGATTGAGCTTATCACCGGTAACTGCCACCTCCCGTGTTGTGCCCATCCGTAACGGATGGCTGGAGTGTCCTCTCCAAATCGGAAATGGGTGGGCTTATAGAGGAGAGACAGACGCTTGCCAAGCCCGAGCAAACGCCTCCTCGTTTTGCTGCCTTGCCTGGGCTATTTTTAAGAGATGGTGCTTTGCCCAGAGGCACCACCCCTCTCTCTGCCATTCTAGTTAAACCCAAGGGAGAGACCAGGTCAATACATTTGGAACTAGTCCGGCTGCAGGAGATGCTGGAAGCCAGTTTGATGCAGTTCTCCCTGACAACCACCTTCGGGTCTCCACTCCTGATTTTCTGTCTGGGTTTACTCCCATAGCCTTTGCTATCATAGCAACACACAAGGCAGTGTGGTATTTGTATTCAGGGTTACCTTCCCCTAGTCTTCCTCTCTCCCGAGATGACCCACAAGACAGTGGGGGTGACAGTAGCAGGCTGTATTGTGTACTGTCATACAATAGCAGAAAACTCTGGCCTGACAAAATTAAGGACGGGCCGCAGAGCCACCTCGATGAGCACAAGTGATAGGCCAGCATAGGGCCGGAGGCCAGACATAGGCCAGAAGTGAGACTGTCGGGGCAGGACAGTAGAGGCACATAAAGTCGTGGCAGTCAGGCCACGGACAGGGACGTAGATATGAGAGTGAATGAGATACTATACTGTTGCCATGTTGATAGGCTAGTGAACTGATATTATGTTGTTGCCATGTTGATGGCTATGGAAATAATAATGTGTTATTGCCCTGCTGAGGTGCGAGGGGAGTGCTAAGGTGTATGACAATAGGAAGGTGATATTGAGAGACTGCGGTGCCAGTGAATCATTAATGTACTATTAAGACCCTGAGGGGAGAGGCTGAGGCCGAAGTGCCTTTAGGAGTAACTACCGGATTGTGGATCCGAGGGAGAGTGAGTGTGAGAATAAGGCCGTTGTACGGCAGCGCATTTCAATAATATAATCTATGTAACTGCGCTATTATATGTATAATTATGTTTAATAAATGTGTGAGTCTGATGGGTTGTTCTGTTAAGTGTTAAACTTGTTTGTTCGTGATTGTTGTCCTGTCATACTTATTACATCTCCCAGTCTGGGATTTGTGACACGTTAAATTAGCATGTACTCTAAACGTTGGCTGAAAGTGTTAGAATAAGTGGAGTACGAAGCGTTCAGTCGGCTTGTTTACGCTGGAAGTCTGTAGCAGTCATCACTACCTTGATAGCTGCATAACTGTATGACAATGATTAATGTCCTGAGTTATAGTTTTGTCCCGAGGGAGGAGGTGGGAAGGGGCGGGGGGGGGGGGAATACTTATTATTTTAGGGAAATGCTGACCTACTTTATAGGGCTGCATGATTATCTTGTTGATGATAGAAAACCGTCGTTTTTTGTGTTTTTTTCTGTATGTTTTAATTAATTTTGCTTTTAGCATTTTCAATTTCTTGACTTCTTTCCACTTCACACTTTGTGTTTGTTGTTTTTTACCTGATGTAAAGAGTCTGCGCCCACATTAGATTTTTAATGATATTTTAGATTTTGTTGACAGCACGGAATCGTGGCACAACTGATGTTAATTTAAGAAAATAATAACAGCACTGATGTTGAATTTTTTTTTTTTTTATGGCTCAATGGGACAAAAATGTTACTGTTGTTCAAAGTCAGTTAAGAACAATATAGAATAATTACATGCTTTGCAGAATGGAGTCAATATAATCCTAAACATCTATTCTTTGTAATTTCAGACAAGTGACGTTGTCCAGGAACATCCCCTGCTTACTGAACAACTTTGCTAGGAAGAGGCGATTATTTGAACTACTGTAACTGTACTAGGTAGATTACTTTTTCTGGGTGCAACTTAAAGCATGGACAATCTTCATATCGGTACCTCGAAACAAATCTGTCCGCTCTTGTCAGAGCTCAGAATTCGAGGCTTGGCGCCAACTCCTAATTTTCAACAAACATGTCGAAGTGACATAGAACATTTAAGTGAGAATCGGCTATATAGACATTTAGCTGTTGAATTTTACTCAGAAAAGTACTTACATGAAGTAAAGCAGAAGCATTTAAGGATAGCCATAGCAAAGATAAGATTGGGCTCTCACAACTTTATGGTGGAGAGGGGAAGGTGGCAGAGGCCTAAACTGGAGTATGTTATGAGATTATGTGAGACCTCTAATGAATTGGAGGACGAATTTCACGTGTTATTAACTTGCAAAAAATTCAAAGATATAAGGAAACAGTTTTTACCGTCTTGGCTACTTGTTAGACCAAGCATGTTTAAGCTTATACATTTTCTGTCGTCGATGCACGATAGAGAACTACATTCGTTTGCACTGTTTTGCCATAAAGTTCTAAACGAATACAATAGTGTCGCTTTGTGACTTCTCCTGGCGAAGTCTGAAAACTAAATTCACCTTCGAGTGAAAGAATAAATTATTGTGATATTTTCAATTGTAGTTAATTTACAACAGATAAAGGTGAGGAGAGATCGGTTATGTAGGGGGGGGGGGGGGGGAATGAAAATGATGACTGTTGCTGGCAATTACAAGCTGTATTTGACTGTATACTATAATAAGTAAGTGTATAAATGCTGCAGGGAGCGGAGAGAGTGAACGATCATGCTTTTTGCCTGTTTGTTTGTTTGTTTAATGTTTTCTAAGATTGTTCACATGATTCTTGTGTGTTTTGAATTGGCCGCCAGGCCTATAATAAACTAAACTTGAACTTGAAACCTAATACTCTTTCTTTCACAACCATTCGATCTTGGAGATCAAATTGCCTCAGGAAATGAAGTTATTCACATCTCAAAAAACGTGAAATTTGAACTTACATCAGTATAATTACCGACCTTTGTTCTTGTTTATTTCAGCTCCAATTTTTGCACAACTGTGAGATTCGACGTTAAACGTTTGAGGCTTTAGTATTATGATAAGGAGTAAGAATAAATGGGAACGGTGAAACAGCTTGATAAGTGCCAAAATGCACTTTAAACAAATGCCAAATATGCATTTGTTATACTTCTTCTCCACTTTTTCAGAAAATAGAGATGAAACAAGCAAGAACTGAGGCTGCAAGTGACGAAATTATCTCAGCTTACCATCAATATATTCCTATCTTCTTACTTCCAATTTCTTGAATTATTTACTCTTTCGGGTTCCCAAACAGATAAAAATGAATTTAATCAAGAGATTGGTGAAACACAGCAGTGTGAATATTGACAAATCAGGACGACAGAACATAAACAAGAGCAAAATTAATAATCATCTAAAAAAGTAAAATAACGATCATTGACACAGAGCGAATGTTTGCCAAAAGAACACTATTTCAACTCACACTTCGGTGGGGAGGAAATGATCCAAAAAAAAAACACGTGGCTCATCCCCAAAAACATAAAATGGTTTAGTCAAACAATTATAATAATGTCTTTAGTTCACTGATAGAGTTTGGGTTGTTTTTTTTATCTTTGCTGCCTACGTTCGTAAAGAAAATTAACTTTCATGGCTTTATGTTCCAGTCATCAGGCGTGAAGTGCACCACTTGGGGAAGTCGACCTTTTATTGACAAAACAGTCTCTGTGTCAGTCTGTAAAATTCTGCGTTGGAGTTAGATTTATCAAAGCTTCTTACTGTTGTTTTGCAAATGACCTACTTTTCACTACGATTCTGGTATTCTGGTGATGGATTTGCGTCAGCCAAGACATTAAGACAATATGAATAGAGTAAAAAAAATACTTTTGTTGGCGGGTAATAATTGTTTTCTTTTTTCTCCCTCTAACCACTTCCTTACTATTACTATGATAAATGAAGGGAGTTGTCCGTTCGTATCTAGCGTTACCCGCGAGACATAAACACAACATAATTATTCTCCATTCCACGGCACTGTTTTCGAAGTTGCAATGTTGATAAGGGAGGAAATACGTTTTTTAGGTGTGTGTGTGGGGGGGGGGGTCCTCTAGTGAGTTAAAGACATGACATCGTTTGTGTAAACTCGCAGTGATACACCATGTTCAATACTGAGACGGCGCAACTCTTTTACGCGTGGACGGAGCACAGTCACTGTAAGGGGGCTCGCGACACCACTTTGGCTAAGTGGAAGGGCCAGTACAAAAAATATATTTTACTATGGAATTAAACATTTTTCCAAAATACACCAAGTGCGCCCAGGGGACAATTTGTTCAGTGCTCCCCACACGGGACGAGGAAGCTTTCAACTTTTGACTTTTGCCCAATACAAAATGATCACAGATGCATTGTGCTGGCACCGCGATGTGTGATGACAGAACATATCAGGGGACAGTGTAGTATAGTACACTAGTGTACAGTGTATAGTACACTATACACATTATTTGGTATCAGTAGAATATATGATTTGCTACAGAAAATAGGTGAAATATTCGTTTAATTGTAATCCACACTGCATTAGCTTGAAGCCGAGAGTTATGAATAGGAAAAGAAAAACGATGGTTGTTGACATATAAGCTAGGGACACAATATGGCGGGAATAAAATAATCAGGAGGTAGGTTTTCTTTTTATTTACCTAGTAATGACAATAATAGAAATAATGGATTATAAGCATGTATTTATATCGGGCCCACAGCGCTTGACAATGAAATAGTGACTCACTCCCTTTCTCTCTCTCTCTCTCTCTCTCTCTCTCTCTCTCTCTCTCTCTCTCTCTCTCTCTCTCACTCACTCTCTCTCTCTCACTCTCTTTCTCATTCTCTCTCTCTCTCCCTCTCCCTCTCTCTCTCCCTCTCTCTCTCTCTCTCTTCCTCTCTCTCTCTCTCTCTCTCTCTCTCTCTCCTTCTCTCTCTCTTAGAAGATATTTCTGATAAGAAAAACAATGTATAACTTTTATCTTTCAACAGTGAAAGCGCCCAGTTGTATAATGGGATTGGTCTTTGGGTCATAAAATAAGTGGATACATTATGTCCTTCAATCCTTCCCTGTAAGCAAACATTCTCCCTCAATACCTGCTGACCCCACGGTCACCATCTGTACCAAGGATAAAGCACCAGACCCTTTAATTATCCTTTTCGTGGGTTCCAGCGGGCATATGCAGAAAGTGAGTGTGGTGGCTCTGGCGTTCCTGTTAACTGTATGGAACTGTGACTGCCGTTAACAGGGCACTACTGCCATTAATAGGACACTGCCTTGCTGAACCTTGCAGGCTCTTTTAATTAAGTCCACGCCCTGTAGTTTGGCATCCTTGACTGAGCTGAAATCAATGATCATGTCAAGAACCACTCAGCAATCGATCTAGATAAATTTGATACTGGATCTTTTTAAGTCGATGACACAACAGACAAGGATTCTGGATCAAAGGACCATGTTGCCACAGGGGAAGGGATGAATTTCAGAGAAGATACTTGTATACACTTTATATCTTAGAGTTGAAATCTGGACTAAAGTTAAATGACCGAGGTTATGAGACAAAAGTTGTGTAAATACAAACTAAATGGTTCATTCAAAAATTGCTGTATTAAAATGAATGTTCATGTGCACGTATAGGGTTGTTACTGTCGTAGCTGTTGTTATTGTTGTTTTTGTTATTGCTACTGTTGTTGTTGTTGTTGATGTTAATGATGATGATGATAATGGTATTGCTGCTGTTATTACTGCTTTTGCTGTGCAGTTGTGAAGTTTGTTGTTGTCGATAATGTGCAGATGAGGATGTTGATACTGTTTGTTATTATTGGTATTGTTTCAGTTGTACAACTGACATTGATGTGGACGAGAGGTACCCAAAACTTCGGACACAGGCTCTTTTTTTCTACATCTTATAGGACATTATAAGTCTACACAGTAACACACACACATACACACACACGAACACACAATAAGGAAAAGAGAGAAACTAAAGTAGCTTTGGTCTCAGAACGCTCACTTGTACAATTCACCATAAGGCCCGGAGCGCAGTACTTAACCAGTTTTCCTCGGCCACCTAGTTGGTTGAATTTCAATAAGACCTCACTCGCCAGCCAATCAGTTGGATGGCATTGAAACTCGGTGCCGTGACATCACTATCCAACTAGTTGGCCCGTCAAAATTGGCTAGTGTGCACCTAGCCTTAACCTTTTCGTTATCACATCGATAAAGTGATCGATTATGTGGGCAGCCTTATGGATCGAAGTGAAATATGTTTTGAATTTCTTTCTTCAAGTTCATCGGCCTCTCCTTGTCAGGAAAACGTATCACCTGGGCTGGAAGACTATTTTTTTCTATCTTTTCTTTGTTTATGATTACAATTTTTCAGAAGGGAGAAGAGACCTTAAAACATGCCTCATTATATTCATTACAAGAATACGGGCTATAAAACGATAACTAATAAAGGTACCGTCAGTTTCAACTTCAAAAAAGGACAGATAAATAAGATTGCAGTTCTAGCCATGATCTCATGTTACAAGTGCCTGTTGTATTGGGGGAAAAAAACAGACACCTAAATATTGTAGCATTTCATCTATATTTATATATATACAATTCAGCAATTCTCCGAGGGCGGCTCTTAAGCCTGTCTCAGACAAAAAGAGCTATGCTGTCGCTGTTATTTTTGTCTCAGCCGGTGGTGGAGTGATAACTGAAGTGCTGGGGAAGCCGTAACCCTCTTGTGCATTTACACATACTGCCTCATCCAAAACTTCTCGGAATTTACAAAACTAATTTAAAATGATTACAAATTGTATAAAGATATAAATAATTATTTGCTAAAATTTATTAGTTGATAATTTAAAAAATCCAAAAATAGGGCACTTGGACACCAGTCGACATGTTTCAAATAAAGAACCCTGGTCACTCTAAGGTTAACTGCGTTTTTTTTCACCAGACAAGATGCATTCTGTTTTGATCAGTGCGTTGCCAGAAAATAATAATGCCCTCCACTCTTCTAGACTGCCTATTGTATACTTATTTCCATTAAGACTCGCGGTGTCCAGATTTAACGGCATAAGGAAGCGTGGTCGCTTTAACAAATAGCTGAGCATCGCATTAACAGCTGTTTTTCAACGAGACCTTCTCACAATAACGATTACATTTAGAATCCTCAACTTTTCCAGTGGCTCCAACTTACTTCTTTTTACTGATATTGCTTTCAGGGAAATCCATTAGTAGAGGTTTTAGAATAATGGCTCATTTTTGCAACTCCCTTTAATAAATTCCTGCCGATGTGAACATAATGATAAAAAGCAGATGGTAAAAATTAACCAAAAAATACATTAAAATTAACACAAGATTCTTTTTATGCTTTGGGAGATTTTTTTACGAACCACGATTTTGATCATAAGAATGATTATAATGACATGGTGAAGTTCGCCTACAGACAATATGCTAAGATGTTCAGACTTCAGTAGAATTTCTCGGAAGAAATTATTCGCACGCGTATTTGAAGTTGACGAGGGATCTTCCCCTGAAGACCTTCTGTTGGCATCAGCGCGGTACTTCTGGCACAAACAGTCGATGGAGAATTGAAAGCGTTCAATTCGATTCTTCTGTGTTTGAAGGTCGTTAAAGTCCATTCAGTTGCCGGGCCCGACTCAACTTGTCACTAGACAAGTAGTCTGGGTCACCTCGTTGGTTTCCAGAGTTCAGACTCATTTGTCTTCAGTAATCTAAGAATGATGGCAAAAACCGAATGAAGTTTGTCCCTGAGTGTGACTACCGGCCTATTCCAGGGACTGCAAGAACAGTTTTTATTGTTCTTTTCTGTTCTTTCTTTAAAATGTATTCCCTTTATCCAGCAACTTTTTTATTTCTTCAGTCTTACTAAATTCAAATAAAATAATACTGTCTGGTATGTCGTGAGGCGTTTCAAAGACTTTTTAAAAAAAAAAGAAGAAGGAAAGAAAGAAAGAGACAGCAACTGGTAGAACAAAATTTAATGGCAGTCGGGGGTTCTGTAGTAAAGGGTCGAATGTGAGCATGATTGTACCGTCACATCACCGAGTCATGCCGGGGTTCTCTACATAATTGCACTTGCCAGTAGAGTCGTTCAGTGAGAAATCCTAAGTTTTCTAAATCTGCCTTGATACATGTACAACGGATGCAACAGAGGTTTTGGTACAACAGTTCTGACTATTGATGATTTGTGGAACTTTCTGGATGATGTTTTCCACTAGTGTGTAAATTTTGCTGGCTATGGAATGACAAGGTTGCATCATTTCCTAAACCGGAAATGGTACTGTATTTTATATAGACTAGAAGATATCGAATTGATAAGATTATCGACAGTGTACTGGAAGTTGTCTTTGAGACAGATCACGAGAGGAACATGGTAATATGCAGCATAAAGTTGGGGTTGAATTCCTAATGGGCCCTGGTCTTGATTTAAAATGGACAAATGAAGCTGAGACAACATTAGGACAAACCATTTTACAACCTCATCTTGAGATGCAAATACCCAGAGCAGAGATGCTCCGAAAAAGAAAGGAAAGATTTCTACAAACAGGCTCATCTTCCGAAACCAGTTTCTCATTGACAAGATTCACAATGAAACAAATGTTGTGCATGGTTTGTACTGAGGTATGAGTCTGGGGCGAGATTGGTAAAAGACCGTCCTCACCCAGATTATCTGCACTGTTCTGTGCGCTCTATTGACAGGAATAGCTTAAGGACAAGTTCCTAACCCTAGCGTACCCAGGAAAATACTCTGAGTACCCCTTAATCATTGCAGAGGGTAAATAGGGTCTGTGAGCTCATACTTTGCCCAGTGGAACATTCCTCACCTTGACATAGAACCGGGGGCAATGTGGAAGGCGAAGAGGTCGAAATGTGGATTAATGACCGCGAAGTAGCGTGTCCCCACATGGACCTTTGTAGAAATGACTGGCAAATCAACGGCTGCCCATCGCTTGAGGGAGGAGATGAGAAGGGACGAAAGCCATTTGAAATAGACTTGAGATTAGCGTGAATACTTCACAAGTGTTTTCTTCTGCACCTACACGCAGTTCTCTGGATCTCTCTCACGGGTCCATTCCACTAAAACCTAGATTTTTGCAAGCTTTTTTACTTTGCGACCCCTGTCAAAGATTTGATCACAGCCTCCCCTCCCCGCCAAAAAAACTCCAAAAGAACCCTACTCATTCGTTATTTTGCAGTTTGTTTCAGCAGTCGCAAAAAAAACAACAAAAAACGCAACAAAAAAAAACAACAAACAAATAAATCATTAGCTCCAGTAGAGCAAGGCGCCGCGGAACGTCACCCTGAGAATGTATTCCTATTATGAACCCAGTCAGCTTAAAGAGATTGTTTGTGACCACCTCAAAATGTCGTCGTCACGTTCAGGTTGGAAAAAAATACCCAAAAAACTTGCACTGTAACTATACATGAAAGATCAGAAATCAAAATCAGAAAGCTCTTTTTGTAGGCATTCGAACTGCAATAATACACCGTATTTCATTTATGTAGTCATAAGGTCACAGGGATCCAGCTCTCTCTCTCTCTCTCTCTCTCTCTCTCTCTCTCTCTCTCTCTCTCAGAACCGAACGACCAGCACTGAAAAAGCTACAAATGTGTATGGTTCTAGTCAAGCTGTTACATTTCAGTGGGGAAAGAAACGTATTTTGAAGGACCGTTAATTTGGAAGAGGGCAGCGGCGGGGAACGGAATGTATTTAAAGTAGAGGCAGGGCCACAACAAACTGACAGGGCGCCCCATTGCCATCTTGTACCATCCACCTCAACCTATCAACTAAGAGCGGTTGTACCTTGTATTGTCATTTCAACTTAAACCTGTTTAACCCAACTAGATCCACGACTTATTTCTCCTATGCCAGGAAATCTGTTTAGCTATAATGGCTAACTTTCGTTGTCTCTTTTGTTCAGTATCTGTATTCGGGGTGACTCTTCTGGCTCTATACATTTACAAAGTGGATTTTATACACAGGATATTTTGTCTGGGTGTATCAGTTGATGTCATTGAAAACAGATGAATGGTAAAAGGGTGGTAGATTACATTATAACGTAAACACAGCAAAGCAATCCAATTAGCGCATTTTGAAAAGGGAAGAATTCGACCTTCAGTACACCTGCATGTTATTGTGTGTGGATAGGGAACTTAAGCGCTAGTCAGATTATTTAGAGAACGTTTACTTTCGCCATCAGGGCCAATAAACTGTGCTTAAATAAAAATAAAAACAAAAATTTCGTGCAGATTTAAGATAGGAGGTTAAAAAAGCGTACGAGTTGTTGTTGTTGTTGTTGTTTTGTTGTTGTTGTTGTTGTTTTTGTTTTTTTTTTGGGGGGGGGCACATTTCATTTTTGAATACTATAATTTCCTCGCCAGTTTCGTCGAGAACCATCTAAAATATAATACGCAGTGTGTGTTTGGGAATTCCCAGTGGCAAAAATCGATTTTGACTCCCCCCTTTTCTCCTCCCACATCACTCCCTTCAGCCCAACCAACAAGAAAAGGGGGGGGGATGTGGGACACAGATCGTATTTCTAACTCCTTGTTATTATCACCTTAAAGATGACTCACCTAGATAAAGGGGATAGATTTTAAGGCCAGGCCATTAGCACTGTTGTTAGTGTACAAGGTAATCAGCTTTTTTCTCCTGTAACAATGCAAGATTTGAAGGTCAAGCTAAATTAGGTTGAGGGTGGTTGTAAACATGTGAAATGATACACATCAAAGTAATTAGTGTTTATTTAGCCCGCGGGCCAGTAGGTTATGCTGTAGACTTTTTCCATCTCTGTTTTCACCCTGTAAAGGTTAACAACCCACATAAAACCTTCCATTTACACACATACATGTTTGTCCATGTCCTATCGCACAAATACACTTACAAAACAAGGAGACAAATCAATATACTGACTTACCTATAAGCACGCAAACTGCTCTGAGGCAATAATAGACAAAGTTTAAAAAGTAAGAAATTGCCATGTATTGCCTCGGGATATGGACATAGTGCTTGATATGTTGCGCCCCCCCCCCCCGCCCCCACACACACACAGACACGTTTTTTCCAAATTTCTATCTGATAATAGCATGGGCCGGTGATTAGACAACGGAGACAGTGAGGTGGAGGGTGATTTTGCCGCCAACTTTCCAATGATGCCTCGGCGAGCCGACTGGATGGTTGGTGACGTCATGACCTTCATTGAGTTTCAGCAGAGAGTACAGATGTATAGAGAGGGTTCACTTCCGCCAAATCGCGAAACCAGGTTGCTGCGGTTAACAAGAAAGTGAAGAATTGAAAGAGACCTTCTTCATCAAAGATAGTGTGTATGTCTGTTTACTGTGGTTTGTTCATATTTTTGGGCTGATTGAAACTATTTACCACCGTTTGTAAGCTCCTACACCCCCTGGAAATGCACAAACGGATATTGTTTACCGCAGCGACCTACTTTCCGCTCCATGCTAACAGTGGTTTTGCAGAGCCTCCCGTGTCTTGCAGTGCAAATCGACCAGTAGTGAACCCCCTGTATATACTCTCTGCTTTCAGTGAGATGGAACCAGTCGGCTGGTGCTCTACGTCTCATTGAAACTCAATGTCGTGACGTCAAACTCAAAAGTAGGCCAATCAGAATAGGCTGATGAGCACCTACGCTAAGGCTAGATAAATGTACAGCAATTATTGTTTCATTGACCCAAAGAACAAATTAAACTAGACGTTTGGGCTAGGCTTAAAGTTTACTGAGGCTCCAATTCATGCTAGATTTCCCCTTGCCAGTTCAAGATTCTAAGGTTCTTGACCCTATTCAGTGCTTGCATTGATAATTGTCTCAGCTGTCTGTCTGATTGCAGGGAAAGTGTCTAATGATGATGGATTAACAATCTACAGAAGTTTTGAAAACAAGTCAATAATATAACCAATATATCTATTTGTGACCTGTCTTAAAGTAATGCACAGCACTGGCAAATTCGATGTTTGGTTATTTTTGTTCATTTTCGTCACGCCTCCTCCGGTTTCGGTAAAATCGAAGTTTTATAATCAAGGCTTTGGATGTAGGAAAAAAGAGGATTTGCAGCATGTGAATTTCCATGGCGTCAGCAGAATGGGAAGCTTTCGGAAATGACGATTTCCAACTATTTGTCGCAAAAAACATTAACCCATTTAACGGCACAGCAATGGAGGTGTTTATTTTTTCTTTAAAGGAGAAGAAATAAAGGTGGGGACTGTCATTTAACCTTACCAGTA
Organism: Onchidella celtica; assembly: GCA_963931925.1. NCBI lineage: Eukaryota > Metazoa > Mollusca > Gastropoda > Systellommatophora > Onchidiidae > Onchidella > Onchidella celtica. Next base: position 26,077,495 of record OZ007570.1, read on the forward strand.
GCTTTGTACTTAATGTGTTGTAAACTCAGCTAAACTGAGGAGGAAAGGAAGATGCGCTGTAACATTCAGGAGAGAGAGAAATGGAGAGACAAGAGGCGGGCGATAGCGACGAGAGAGATAGCAGGATAGAGAAAGCTAAAAAAAAAAAAAAAACTTACCACAAAATGTGAGGGAAATTGGAGAGAAGGACTGCAGGAGAGAAGACGGGTTTTTTTGTTGTTGTTGTTGTAGTTGTTGTTGTTGTTTGTTTTTGATAGGAGTGACAGGAAGAACAAACAAGGGTAGATAGAGAATTAACCCTCTTACTCTAAGAGTATTTAGCCTTGACATTTAACTCCCTCCCACAACCACCCTCCATCCCCGCCCACGCTCTCAGCTCCACCAGTGCCCTCCAATTATTGACGCTGCGCAGTAAATCCGGAACTTTACATACACGAGTGGCGCGGGCCAAATTGAAAATCTGACAGTTAAAGAGCCCCAGCTTCCTACACGCCGTTATTGGGGTCACAGCCGGCAGGTGTCAGCACCGTCTCGGACGCATCTACAAGAGAGCTTATCAAGGGTCCTCCTTTAGGGCCTTTAGGCATCCGAGACAGCCACGTTAGGTCAGTCATAAATAAAGATTTAGAGCCTCTCATTTTCTTCAAGATCAGACATCTTCATCCCTCCAGGAAAGCGCGAAGTATATCATTTTTAGGAAAGTTTACCGACAGTAAAATAAGCCCCAAAATGTACAGTAAATGTCGGCGTTGAAAAATGTCGGTAGTCGTAATATATGGGCTTCTTGACATACGAATACGATACCATGCTGATATCCCAACGTAATAATATCTGTATTGTCGAACTGCTAAAATGACGTCGTTTAGTAGGTAAATACACTCATGCACATAAGAAACTATACAAATTTCAAATATTCTGTGCTTGCTTATAATCATGCAAAATCAGTTCAGTAATACATCAATTTAAAGAACAGAATCTAGGCTAAATTTTAACTACTTTTTGAATTAAAAACAAAAAACGATATTTTCACAAAAACGAGTAATTACAACAGAGTGAAAAATCTGTCTTGGCAAAATTTCAAACATTCATTTCATGTAACTTTACACTTACTTGTGCGCATGAAGTGTCATTAGTGCTCAAAGTATGTGTATGTTTAAATTGATATGTGAAAGCTTTTCCAATTCCGAGTCAGATGATACCACAATCAGATATTTCTAAAGCGGGAATTGTGAGGAAACGGTTAAAATGTAAACTCTCTTGGATGTTATTTGGCAACAAAAGAAACAGATGTTGCGATGCTTGATGCATCATAATCAATCATTAAATTGCTTCGGGTTTTCCCTGATGTGTTCAGTTCATTAATTGTGCTTTTGGGTTCCAAAGTTCCATCTGCTTCCTGTTTTGTGTCCATTGTCTGCTGTTTTGTCCCAATCACTTAATGTTCATTTGTGAGGAGCCACTGTATAACTGTTTATCCAATATGCCAAAACTGAGCATTGAAGAGAGGGGAAGATTGATCGGTCATTTGGAAGCTGGTTGTTCAGTGGCGCAAGTTGCTGAAATCTTTCACGTAACTCGCAAGGCAGTTCTATGATTTGATCCATAAGTACAATGCATTCCACTCTATAAAAGATCAACCCAGGACTGGTCGTCCGCATATTACAACACATGACGAAGACCGAGAAATTGTTTTTCGACATGAGAACAATCCTTTTCGGACTGTTGTATCAACATCGTTAGAGCTGAGAACCTGCAGCAGAGAGACTGTCAGGCGGAGGTTGAATCAAGCCGGTTTGCGAGCTCGGAGGCCTGCAGTGCGTCCGCTGCTGACACCGCTGCACAGACTCAATCGTATGAACTGGGCACGTCAACACGTGCGATGGAACATTGAACAGTGGTCAGAGGTACTGTTTACTGATGAATCGAAATTTGAAATTGATGCTTGTGATAGGCGGTTACTTTGTTACAGAAGAAATGGCCAACGACACGACGAAGACAAAATAGTACAAGTTCAAAACCGTGGGTATGGCTCTGTGACTGTGTGGGGCGGCATACTTGGTGGCACGAAAACCCAGCTTGTAAGAGTCAATGGCAGACTCAACGCCGAACAATACATAGAACTTCTTAGGAACCATGCATTGCCCTTCATCAATGACAATAATGTGGCCTTCATGATGCAAGATAACGCACCTGTTCATAAGGCCCGTGTCACACAACAATTTTTAGAAGAACAGGGAGTATTGATGATTGACTGGCCATCAGTAAGTCCAGATATGAATCCCATCGAACATGTCTGGAGTTACATGAAGAGACAGCTCAAAAAGCACAATTTGGCAGCAAATCCTGACGATTTATTCGATATTCTGGTTCAGATCTGGACTGAGCTGGATGAAAACTTCATCCGTTTGCTAACACAATCTATGCGGAAAAGAGTACGCTGTCTTCACGATGTAGACGGTGGCCATACAAAATATTCAACATTTTGCCAAGTCAGATTTTTCACTTTGTTGCAATTTCCGGTTTTTGTGAAAAAATTGGTATTTATTTTTGATCCAAAATATGCTCAAAGTGTAGCCAAGACTATGTTCTTTAATTTGATGTATTGTTGAATTGGTTTTAAATGATTGCAAGCAAGTACAAAATATTTGAAATTTGTATAGTTTCTTATGTGCATGAGTGTATGTTCTTGTCTTTAAATACCTAAACACGGGGTCAAATGTTTTCCAGCTACGAGGAAATAATATCGAAATTAACGGTATACATGGATATCAAGATGACTTTTGCCAAGCACTGCTACAATGCAGTAACCACTGTTGTCAGTACATGTGTTCTTCTAGCATTTGCTGTTTGCAAACTAAGATCATCTTTGATCCCCATGTTAACATGAGCTTTTTTGCTTCTACGTCGTTAGTTGCCTGTCCTGGCCTTCCTATAACTTTACATTCAGTTTTCTCCTGCCCTTCCATTCCCGTAACGACCTACAAATACTTTTTTTTTTTTTTGGTCCCATGTCAGCCATGTTACGAGCTTGATATTCAATTTGTATGCAAGTTGTCTAAAAACAGATTCTTCGTCTCCATTCAACCTCTCAGACTTCCATCCATCACAAAGTCAGAAAACCACGAAGTAGATCCACACTATTAGGTCTGAGACATCAGCCTTGAGGCTTTCTGGGCCAGACATCCACTATTACGCAACAAAGGTTGCGGGGTGGCCAGGGGAATTCTGTAACTATCAAAACTCCAGCCTTGGTTAATCAAACTGGTTACTAAACCCACAACTAGGGCTTCCCTGCGTGACCAAATAATCCTGAACGCCAGGATAATAACTCTCGATGGTTGGCCGATTCACTCGCTCGATAGCGAAATGTGTTTGATTACTGAGGTGAATGAACCAGATGTGGTACTTGTATTTTTGGTAAGCGCAAAGCGGTTCATGGGGATATGGGCCAAGGATACAGGTGAAAATATAGTAACACAGCATTTTGAATGTTATGTCTGAATTGAGTTATCCTGATTCTGCAGACTGAGACCTTGAATATGTCTGTGTGCCTGACTGATTGCGTCTGATACAGGTTTCAGTCCGTGGAACAAATTAAGCCGCTGGTGCTGCAGCCTACGAACCCATTCATTGACTGTCACACTGGCTAAGGACATATTTCATCGAGGTTTTGTTAATCATTTGCGAAGGTGGGAGCTTAGCTGGTGTATTCCGTCCTGTTCTGCAGGAGTGATCTTGTCATTTGAATTACTGTAAAAGAAAGGTTTCCACAATTACAATCACTGGTGACATTCAGCGATCACGAGTTTGAACTTTGTCATCTACGTTTTTTCAGTACCAAGAATTTGCCTGCATCTCTTCTTACTGCTAATTAAATTGGCATTTTTTTTATTTTTATTTTTTGTTCAGCATGATGCGGCCAAAGCCAGTGAACTGGCTATTTGGAACCGTTCACTTTGCTGGGGTTTCCATGTCAAGGTAAGCTCCAGATACGTGATTTAAAAGACTACTTATGTTTTTCAAACTCCCCTTTAGCATAATAATAAGGTTTGGTGATTTGTCACAGGTTTCGGGTCATCATTTCTTGAATAAAACAAAGAATTTATTTCTTAGAATTTCAAGTCAAGATTTATTGAACAGACAAAGCACTACATTTCTAGATTCTCAACATTCCAATTTTCAGCCTTATTTGAGATCATCTCACTGTGAGCATTTCATCCTTGCTCGTTTCTGTATTCAACTTGTCTTTATTAAATAACAGTTTCTACCAGTTTTGAGCATGTACAACCCTGCTGCTTAACTGAAAGCCAATAACACAAGACAGCGGTAGAGTCATGTAAAATCAATATGAGGACTGTCGCTTCCAGGAGTCTTAACCCCCCAGTTTTCTGCATAAGGCCCATCTTTTGTTCGGTGTGATTTGTCGTGTGAGTGGCAAGCCACCCCCTCATTTCCCACCTCAATAGAGGGGACACAGAATCGAATTGACGAAATGGGTTTGAGGTTATTATCACGAGTCTGGATTCATCCCGAGGGCCTTTCTTCCAGATTAAGGTGGTGCTGTGAAGTAAAAGGGCCTTCTCCCCTCTTTCTTTAGTTTAACCCCTGCATTGTTGGATGGAATTGGACACTGGAAGGCTTCAGGATGAGACCACAATAGAAAATACATGTGGAAGAAACGCGCAGAATCTGGTCATGCCTTTTGATCAGGAAAGGGCTTATTATTATTTCATTTTTCTTGTGGTAAAAAATTGGTTTGAAGGGTACAGACAGTTAGGGGTGAAAACACCATAAAATTATACAAAATTACAACCTTGTTTGGCAGGGAACTTTCTTGAAAAGCCGGCCGGCTTATTTCGTTGCAGTGAAAGCTGTTGAGATTTCCGTGTGACCATCTGGGGATAAAATGCCCTACAACTTTCATGTCAAATCCATGTTGAAATGTTGGGTCTTATTTTTTTTCAGTTAAATCCATAATTAGATAAAGAGATAGCAACGCTGCCGTGTGACGGAGGAAGGGCGCATGTACCGACAAAACAATTTTAAGGGAGACGAAGAAAAATCTATGTGACGCAACGCGACGGTTCGGTCCGAAGGTACAGGCCTAGTTATTGAGTAATTGCCAAAAAAGAACTCTTCTCAAAACTTTACATCTTAAAAAAAGTGATAGTCATCAACTTCAATTGCCCATAACACAGTATAAAAATGTTCAGAATTCAATTCATCTAGCATCAAATCCAAGGGAAAAGAGTTCTCTTTCACTTGATAATCAATAACTCAGTTTACCTCAAATGTACATTGTGGACCGAAGCGCCATGATGTATCACATAATATTTTCGCTTTGCGTCAGGTTTTATGCTTTGTTTAATTTCCGTTTCATGATGACGGAAAAAAAAATTACTTGCACAAAATTGTAAGCCAGATACAGACCAGAAAATGAATGCTAGAATGTGAATTTGACCTAGACTGGGGAATTCAGTATTTTTCGATAACACAGTAGAACGAAATAATGGGCCTGGCGTTATACAGAGTGAGTAAAATTGGTTTGATTTACTTTATACGTTTAAAGTTTATACAATAATGATAACTCTTGACGTTAACACAAAGTTAATAGGGAATCAAGAGAGAGACCTGAGAGTCTTTAACCCTCAACTCGAGACACACTGTAATCAATGTAAGAAATAAATGTTAGTAAATTCCTCGTGTGGTTTAGATGCTAATAGTCTGATATACAGGATATACAGTGATTTGATTGGCTCCTTATGTCTTGTCAGAGGGTCCAAACAGCTTAATCCTCACTCATGGCTAATCCTACCTACGTTGGATAGGCACGTTGGGCAGTATTTGCATGTGAGGAAGGTGCATGGGGGTTATGGTGGGTAGTCTTTTAGAATAGTACAGTATAGACAACATATTACATGTAGACGTACGAACTGAAGAGACAAATTATTATTATGCGCGTTTCCTACTACTGTAATAATAGTCCACCAATACCAAGGCAATTACAGTAAATGGTAATCCAATGGATGTAGTTGACAGCTACACGTATCTAGGCAGCGTTATGGATGAAACGGGAGGAACAGAGGTGGACATAAAAGCAAGGACAGCCAAGACAAGATCAGCTCTCAAGGCCCTGAACAAGGTGTGGAAAGATCGTGGAATCTCCATCTGAACAAAGTACAAACGCTTCAACTCTGATGTAAAATCTTTGCTACTGTATGGCTGCGAAATCTGAGAAACCTCCCCAAACCTGCTTGAAGAGGCTGCAGTCCTTTGCATCACCTGTCTGGGGAAAATTCTGAGGGTAAGATGGCCGCTTGGGATTCGAAATGAGGACATCTGGGAAAGGACAAAGCAGAAAAACATCTCCAGCGAAGTAGGACTGCGTAGATGGCGATGGCAGTGTCACACACTAAGGAAGACCCAGGTCAGCGCTACAAGGAAGTCACTGCTGTGGAAGCCACAGGGACCAGGAGGAGGGGTAGGCCAAGAACAGCATGGAGGAGCGGCATGGAAAACGATATGAAGATAGGTCTTCATACATGAAAGGATTTGTGAGGGATCGCCCAGGATAGAGACAAGTGGAAGGCTGGCGTTCGTGGCCTATATCCTGCTGGTTAGAGTGTAGGGCAATGATCAATACCAAGCATAATAATATTAATGTGATCAGCATTATAACTGGAACGTAATGGTAGGCATGTTCGCATAATTCAGATTTAGACAAAGCTTTGTATTCCTACTCTCTCCTATGTTTCCGATGTTATGAACAGCTAAACTTATAGCTACGCAATAACTCTTGTACACAATAATATTAGGTACACTAATACGGGATGTCTAAACAAAAGAACGTTTACATAAACGAACTGCTACAGAACGGCATTCTTATCAGTGTCTGATCCAGAAAGGTCATCAGTTTGAACACATGCTATAATTCAAATACTGACACATCTACTTTCTTTAATCTAATTTATAAATCTTGCATGCATATCATTTGACATTGTTTTAATAAATATTCCAAGTGTGATGCTTTTTTGTTGCTATTGCTTTTGAAATATCCTGCATATTATACGGATTTTTTGTGCCTGATAGTAGGCGAAATATTCCCCTCTACATTTCTATTTACCATCACTAATTCATCCCCAATCACACCCCCTGAGACGAATTTGCTGTTGACAAACTGATCGATTACGAAAAGGATAACATGAATAGATAGTTTTACCTGCGAAGGGATCTTTCGAGGTAAATTTAAATAAATGAGTGCAAATGGGCTGACGAAAAGCCAGATAAAATTAGAGATGAGAACCTGATAAAGAGGGAGACAGAGGAGGCAATGAGCAGAAAATGAGAGCGAGACAGAAGGAAGGATGAATAAGTAGGGCAAGGAGAAAAAAAATTGGAAGGCGATGAATTCAGCGGAAGGATGAAAACAAAAAGATTAAAAAAAAATAAAACGGGAAAATTGGAGGCACGACTAATTCATTTCCCTTTATCGCAAAGTTGGCCGTGAGAAAAAATCGTTACTGTCCGGCATGAATGGCTGATACTAAAAAAAAAAAAAAATGGAGAAGGGGAAAAAAAACAATAAAAAAAACAATCAAAAAAACATTGCTGAGTAGCCAAATCTTTTGCAAATAAGAGAAGAATGGAACAGGTGCAGGCGTTGAACGAAACAGGAGAAGCTGTTGTAATGAATTATTGATTGGAAACAATTTATTGATCATTCATATTTTATTGAAACATTCAGCAAGCGCAGTAGTTTGAACGTTTCATTCTTGCCCCCATGCCGACAGAAACCCAAAGATTGTTGTTTTTTCTGCAAAAATTGTCTTATTAGACTGGTTAAGAAAAAAAATTTTTTTTGTTTGTTTGTTTTTGGTACTAGATATGAAATTTGTTGATTCCTACAGATTTTTGGGTCCTGGATTCGAAAATGACCATAAAAATGCAAAGTCAGCTCGCGTTTCCGAGAAAATTGAATATTTAAAAAATACGCATAACACATGTATACATTTAGTGATAAGTAACCGTCAATTAAAGAAAAACTCATTCTTTGACATGTCAAATAAGTCAGTTCTTATATATTTGGTGGTACTGAATGTGAATGTAATCATAAAAGGCTGAAAAACAAAAATTTGTATTTGATGCAGCTTGTACATTTCAGGTTCGGAGCCTTTCTGCCCTTCTATAGTACACAATAATTTATCTGGAGCATCCCTAAGCACAGCCCAACAATAGTTTGCCAACATAGATAGTGTCCATTTGCCCTCAAAACGCTTTCCCATATTAGCGCTATTCACATGAAACCTTTCCCCGTGCTCACCACTCACTGCCCTACAATTTTTATGAAAAGAGTCCAAATGCGAATGAAGTAAATGTATCCTACAGGGACATGTTGCCCGCTAATTCATGATAGTTCTCAAGTAGGTTTTTAAGTACTTCTTCGTAGGCACTGCAAAGGGTATGCATTTCCGTCGGCCATTTATCCACAGTTTCAGAAGCCCTGAACAGGAACTACAGCAAATATGAGGAGCTTTATTAATTGTTTGGGTCATTTGATATTTTTTGCATTTTTTTATGTGAATTCTCCACAGATGTAACAGAAAACGTTTTCCGGATCTATACAAAACAATGTTTTTAGAATTTTACCAATGTATTAAAATCATATGAATGTATTTAATTCTATGTTGAACTTAACAGCTCTGAATACGAAATATAAATAGAGAAAGTGTACCCAGATAGACCGTGAGGGGCGGAAATGACAAAAATAAACATCTTCTAAACAGTCATTTTAATATTTGAGAAATAGACGGTAACGCTATAATCTTTTATACAGTAACCTTTTTATTCGTATCCATAACAGCAACAAACAAGTGCATGATAAATAGAAATATTTAAATGCAACCATTAAAATCAAAGACAAACAAACAAACAACAAATCTACTAGAAAAGAAACTGTTTCCTGTCAGTGGCAAAATACATGTATTAAATTTAATGTGTTTTTTATTCATTACTGAAAGCGGCCGAAAAACTGTGAAACAAACATGAATTTTCTGGATTGAAAAATGCACGGTGGCACACTGAATCTAGTCTGTTTTGCTTCAGACTCAGTGCCCGGGGGCTTTCTTTCCGCTATCTGCAGTTTTGACGCGCCCAAAAACCAAGCCAGTGAGACCAGTGACCTACATGGCCACCAAAGATATTAGGAACTACAAGATGAGACACTGACTTCTTCGCACCACTAAAAAAAAACCGTGCACACAATATGCGCGCTGATCGGGGGCGGGGCCCATGGCGCATAGTGTGACAAGAATGCTTGATATAATGGTAAATTCATGATGCAAAATTGTGACAGTGCCACTGCAACTAAAAAACAAGAAAAAACGACCAGAGTTTTCCCACAGCGATTGAGGTTATAATTCTACAATAGGTGACGTCATTCAAGGGCTACAGCGATAGCTGAACAGTGAACAAAATTCAATATTTTCCGTGTTTGGTTTTGTAAAATACGGCACTTTTCACGACTTTCGCGCGTTTGCCGGTAGGTGGCGGTGCGAAATCTCTACACGCAAAAAGCACTAGCTGTCTATCTTATCAATTCTAGTATCATTGATAGCACATCACTAAGTGAGACAGACTCCATATTATTCCTCATCTCACACCAAAACGGATACGAAACAGACTTGACTCAGTGTGCTACTGGCCTTAGAATTATGTTAGAATTTTCCTTCTTCGCCATCTCATTTTTAATCTTCTAATTTTTTTGTTTTGTTTTGTTTGGTCAGTCTTTTTATACTTTCTCTGCCACTGTTGCCTCTATTGTAGTATCTTCTTTGTATCTCTCGTACTTTGAATTTGTCATTGTCCAACACCAGTCGCTTCTCTGTTGTTCCTGCTAACACTATTTGCTACAAGACCTGGGCTCCTTTGTTTTGTGGCAGACAGTGCAAGGTTCCGTCACTGCCCTAGTTGCTGCTGTCTCAGCAGAGAACTTTAAGATAATTGCCCCAGAGCTGCGAACTTTTTCTTTTCCTTTTCGCGAGTGGTTGACGCTTTTCTCGCGGGGTCTCCTTCTGTGCTATCGTTCTGTTGTATTCTGTCTCTCCTCTGGCTTTTCCCTAACACATCAGGGTCACCATTATCACGTCGATGTGCTTTCTCCAAACTCAAATTAGAACTCGAACTTTTCCTTTTCCTCTGACAAGAAACTTCGATCCCCACTCAAAACTATCGGGATTTTATAATATTGGGGAAGAAGTTCAATGTTCTGTGATTCATATTCAAATCTGCTGTCAACTGACAAAACGGCTTGTCATAATATTGTCGTGTTCATATTGCTTGTTCGTGTAAGAGGGCACTGCTCTGTTCTGCATCCGTTACAAAGAAAAGTGTAATAATAAGACAGGGAATATCGAATAAAGAGATACTTGACATATTTCACATTCAAAGCCACGAATTCACTGGTGCCTGCAAACTGTCATACCTACAATAATTACACACGGGTCCACGAAACAAAATGCATTTCCTAACTCCTCAGACCGATACCGTATGGGGTAACAATAAAGAAGAGGCGAAATCTTTTTTGTTCCTCCGGTACCACTGAACGTATAAAAAGAAACTTCCAAGGCCACTTTCTGGCTGTAAGGGGACAAGGTGGTCTAGAGGCAAGGTGCTCGCCTCTCATGCCAAGGGTCCCGGGTTCTAAACCCGGGCAGTGCAGGCATGTTGGAAAGTGGATATTTTCTCATATTTTCAAGTCCCTGGTCCTATTGGGGGGTAGGATCGAGTAGTTCTTGGAAATTGGATTTTTCTCATATTTTCAAGTCCCTGGTCCTATTGGGGGGTAGGATCGAGTACCTAGTCTTCTCGGATAAGGACGAAAAAATTCGGAGGGCCCGTGTGCACGTTGCGCACGTTAAAGATACCTTGGCAGTTGGAAATCGTAAAGAGCAGGCCGAAAGGGCCGCTGCCCGGGCAAAATTGAAATTAATAGATTAAAATTTATCCATATCATCTCCCCCCCCCCCCCCCCCCCGCCAGAACAAGAAATAATAAAACAAGTAAAGTGAGGTGTAAATGCCAAGGGCAGCGAACCTCCTAAAATAAAGACCTCAAATCACTTTCTGGCTGTCTCAGCTTTGTATTTGGAATAACGTTTTCTTTTACCCCTTTAATTCCTCTATCCTCATGAAATTGCATGGATGTTTACTGTTTGTCGTTAACATAACTCTATCACAACTATGATGCTGAACAAAATGCCCATCTATGGATTCACTTTGTCAATGGCACGGCGACTTCAAAATTAATTATTATGAAAGGAAATTGTGGCTTTCTAGGTGTTTGGGCTCCAGGGAAGGAGCGCCATATACCTTCTATTGTCACGTGTAATAAAGTGTTGGGAAAAACTGCAACACGATTGAGCATCATTTCTTCAAAGATCAGAATGAGATCATTTCAGCATTTTTATTTTCTCATAATTCACAAAATGCCACGTTAAAACACCCTATAATTGGGAGCTTCGGAACCTTAAACAGCAGGTGTATAGTGGTGAACATAAACATGGTGATTTCTACTTTGCTATCGTCAGGATTTTTATTGTGATTCTTGTTGTTGTTGTTGTTTGTAGCTGCTGCTGTTGTTGTTGTTATCGTCGTTGTTGTTGTTGTTGTGTTGTTGTTGCTATTTTAGTTATTGTTCAAGTTGTCAGCGGCAAACTGTAATGCTTTGTGATCCACAAATTCTTGTAGGAGGAGCTTGAAATCTTGACTTAGCGAAACTAAACGCTGGCGAGTTTCACACAATTCACTTCCCTTTCCTCCGCAACCAAGCAGTACAACATTTCATTACTACCAACACTTCCAGTCTCAGGAACCATAATTCCGTATAAAGGGGAACAATAACCAGGCCAAACTGGAAAACAAAATTCAATCAGGAAAGAGGGCGGGTCCAGGTTGTTCCCTGAATGAGACTGAATATGAGAGCCGATCTCTCTACACAAATATTCAATCAAATTTCTACCCTCAAAGCCACTGGGGTGTTGACAGCTGGGCTGGGCTATAATAACCTACTTTTTCTAATTTTCCCCCTTTATGTGGAACAAGAGCATAAGAAAATAAAATTGGCAGCATCTTCCAAGACACTGTTTTGATTTCATGAATACTAGATCTAGCTGTGCCAGATTAAACACGCTTACCATCGATAACTTTCTGTGGTGTGAGATGTCAGATCCTTGTCAAGGAACACCAGGAAGAGATGGCCACGGTCAAAGATGGGCAGCTCAGCATCTGGGAAGTGGTAAAAAAAAAAAACAACTAGATAATCTTCCTGTTAAAAATTGGAAGAACAATTGCAGCAAAGTGAACCACACGTTGGGTGGTCAGTTACAGTGAGGCTGGTGTTCTCACAGAGTCAAGTATGTGTTGCCTCGGTTGTAGAGTGAGATGTAAACTATTGGGGGTAGATGGGGCCTCGCGCACTGGCGAAACCGAAACAAGTCTATCTCTCTAGTTCGGGGACGGCAAAACGGTCTTGACTCAGTTGGTGGAAACAGAGATCTCTCGCACGGAGTCAGAACAGACTTATTGCGCCACCAGCCTTGCTTCATTTTCCCACACATACCTACAGGGAGAAAGAGAGAGAGGGTGAGACAGGGAGATAGAGAGCGGGAGAGAAAGAGACAGAGAGAGGGAAAGTGAGACAGAGAGAGGTAAGGTGAGACAGAGTGAGAGAGAGAGAGAGAGATAAATATATGCGGAGAGAGATGAAACTATGGAAAGTGAGGCTACAGGAACTCTCCAGAGGAAGAAAATCCCAGTCAGACGAGTGTTTTGGTCTTGGACTGATAAGATAGTAGTGGTCTGAGTGACCCAGCGTACGGACGCCATGTCCGTGTTGTATTCCTTTTATTTCATACTAGCCGATCCGGGCAAGATAAATCTTGCAAAGTTTCCTTGCACCGAGCTCAGCTCATATCTAGATTTAGGTTACATTAACAACGATACTTGGATTTGAAGCAAAGAATAATATATCTTTTTGTTACACCACAATCCCTTACAGAATACACAGATGTGATAAAGTTGGCTTTCGTCCAGCAATGTGTAGAGGGTCAGTCTAAGAATGGCGCAGAACGCAATTTGAATTCACCCTTTTCGATTCATGTCAGAACACTTTCTTCTGTTCAACTCAGTTGTTGCTCAAAATCAACGAAAGTCTTAAAAATATTATAGCGAAGTTCAAGATCTTTTAAGATATGCCCACTCACATCTTTACGTCTTTCTATGACTTTTATGATAATTTGTAGATGGGAGTTTGTCTTTGGACAATAATATTAACGTGTTGGACACGGGATTTAGAGGGTGACATTGAACTGCATAATGCTGAATGGTACTAAAAAAAAATGAGGGTAGTTTTTGTCATGGCAAATGGTTGTCTTGGCTATCGTAGCCCAAGGATGCATTTCAGGATATGTCTAGTAAATATGTATTCAGTGAGCATTCTTGAGAGTGGGCATGACAGTGTTCAAGTAGACAGTAAGTATATCCCATTGTATTACTCGAACAAAATCACCAGGACTGTCTGTCCACACATTCTGACCTCTCCCTTCTGAACAGTCAGTCAGTCATACAAATAAACACAAACACAAATCTATGGAACGCAAACGGGTGGAGAAAGTGTCCAGAATCCAGAATGACAGGTAACAAAAGTCCGCTTTAAATTTGATTTCCCCTGAGACAGCCACGTATTCTGATTATGGTAGAAACTGTCAAATCTGATTTCTCTCTTCCATCTGACGAAGCGGCATAAAACTATTAGGATATCATAATAATGAGAGATGATTCCATATTAATTTTGTTTTTTTCTCACTGCCTGGTCTGTAGACAGACGCTTTAAATAATTCTTTAATGGTTTCTGTTGGCATTCAGGCTGGCCAGCAGGCAGATAGATAGACAGATAAACAGGCAGAGAAACAGATAGATTGATAGATAAATTGGGAAAGAGAAAGAAAAGACAGACAGACAGTCAGGCAGATAGATAGATAGATAAATAGATAGATAGATAGATAGATAGATAGATAGATAGATAGATAGATAGATAGATAGATAGATAGATAGATAGATAGATAGATAGATAGATAGATAGATAGATAGATAGATAGATAGATAGATAGATAGATAGATAGATAGGGGCCTCATTATTATTCTCCTTAGTGCTAAAATGTCAACATATTTTTTCTAACCCCACCTACACAATACACAAATTATTCATACAGCTCCCCCGCCTGGCTATTTCAGATTCATGCCCCCTCTGTTATTCCTCTAGATTCCCTTCACGTGTCCAGTCCTTCACTCCCCCTCCCTTTTCTTTTTAAGTCTTGATCAGATCAGTGGTGTCAAGGACGAAAAGACCACTGGCTTTCATCAGCCAGATCTTCATCTGACCCAGTGTCTAGACCGTCTGCCAATGTCCATCACGCTATGATGAGTGTTTTGTTCTGTTTGTGTTTCTTTCTTTCTTTCTCTCTCTCTATCTCTCTCTCTCTCTCTCTCTCTCTCTCTCTGTCTCTCTCTCTCTGTCTTTCTCTCTCTCTCTCTCTCTCTCTCTCTCTCTCTCTCTCTCACAATCACTCACTCCCTTACTCTCAACATGACTCTCTACACTCCGTTTGTCTCTCCCTATATCCCCTTTTCCGTGTGTTTTTCTCTATCTAAGACATTTTGTCGTCTCTCTCTCTCTCTCCCTCTCTCTCTCTCTTTCTCTCTCTCTCTCTCTCTCTCTCTCTCTCTCTCTGTTTCTCTGGTGGATAGACGGAAAAGCAGACACTGACCTAGAGTCAATACTTACGACTCTTCATCTTACAACAGATTCTGGACTAAGAAGTAGATAGGATTATCATGATCCATACACGTTGTTTCCCTGTATTTTCGGGGAAGCGGGGAGATCGTCTTGTCTGGCTAGACGAAACAACGCTCGCGCAAAGGCTTTATTACATAAAATACAAGTTAATCAGAGATCAGAGAAGAGCTTGGAGGCAATCTGGAGTTATTTGAATAGGGTATTACTCTCCTTTCTGCCCTTTGCGTAGTAGCTCAGTCGGCAGGGCATTCGTTGGGCAATGGGAGGTCTCAGATTCAAATCGCAGGCCTGGGCCACTTCTTTTTTTTTAAATCCCTCCTTTTGATCACTTTTTCCCCATGCTTCTTCACATTTTGAAAATTATCCCCCACCCCCACCCCACACCCCCCCCCTCCCGCTCTCGGCTAACTTACTGCCAAAGTCAGCATCTCCACAGTCGAAATTTATTTCTGAGCTGTCAGGGCCAAATGCTCAATCAGGTTTGAAGCAGCCAATTATGATTATTTGGACTACAACAATATTTTGCATTCTTTTTCCCAAGGAATCAACAGTTCTATAGTAAAGGTGTTGGTCTGCATTAACAGTGTTTAGTTCCTTTTTTTTTGTTCTTTTTCTCATGACGTGTTCATACAGTTTGGGAGCAGGTGCTTATTTTGGCAAGTGGTCGGCTTAAAGGGCACGATGAACTCCTGAGAGAGATTAGACCCAGACGCTGAATGGTACGGAATGTTGTTGGCGTATGTCCCTCAGGTCAGTCATCAACCAATCACCCACACACACGTGGTTTCTCAGCGCTCGACAGTGACGCAGTCTATGTTCGAGGTTCTCAAAATTTAACAACCATAATATCATCCGTCCGCTGAAACTGAATTATCTCACGGTTTATAGTTTTGAGAAAAATGGATAATATTTGAGTAGGTTTTTTGCTACTCCTCAGAATTTGCCATATTATGGTGTCGTTGGTTTAGGTTATTTTTACATGGATGGATTAGGTGTTTTGTTTTTTTTGCTACATGAAACAGTTACTGTTGATTTGATCTCAAGAAGAACCTGAAGGATCCCTTTGACCAAAGACACGAAGGCAAATATATCATTTTAACAATAATTATTGCCCCATTCCCAAACTCTTTGTATGCTCTTGTCTTCATTGTAATTTGTCGTCTTTCTCTTAACCTCAATTAGTGGCGGTAACACCGTTATAGGAACAATTGCACTGTCCTGCTCGGAGTCTGAAATTATGAGAACTAGCTAAAGTGCCGTTCTTAGAATAATGATCACAATTAGTCAAAACGGAATTGCTGATCACACTGTTTCATTCTACTCGAAGGAGATGCAGCTCTTCTGTGCGCCTCAAATAATCGTAAATAATAATACTGAAGACTGAATTTCGTCCCAAATGAATGTGTCCACGTAAAGTATAGTCAAAAATTGGGGGCAGTACACAAAGTTTCAGGATTTTTTGTCACGTAGTCACGAAGTTTTAGGTGCTTTCGTGCTCACCCTCTAGCTCCATTATATTATGATACGTGGGAGCTTACTGCAGTGGACAGGCCAAAGATATCAAATCCTGTGAACCCAACAGAATCGCAGGAAATGTGCCAGCAAGTCCTCGACATCCGTCACCATCCCATGTCCACACTGCGTCAGAACCTTCCGGACGCCAATTGGTCTGATCAGACATCTGCCCACCAACAGAGCCCAATCCACTTACCCCCATTACGACTAGATGGACCTTGTCGATCCTGACGGACGAACCACACACAGTATGATAAAGGGGGATCTCCGTTTCGAAATTCTTGAGAATCCTTGGGGAAAAAAAAGTTCCTGGCGTCACCCTGTGTGCCTGTATGTGGGTACAGCCTGATTAACTTTCTGGTCCGGGCAGAGAAATCAGTGAGTGACTGGCTGACGTTAACGTGCAAGGCGATGTAATCACTAATGGTTACAGTGTTGTGGGAGAAGTAAGGGGACCTGGGAAAAGCTTTTGTTTCCATTAATCAGTTCTTTGGGCCTTTGAAATTTGATTGGGTTACGGCTAAAGACTTTCCAGAACAAAAACGTGTGCGACAGACTAATCACTTCAGTGGGATAGCTGGTAACTGGCTGACGTGTGTGGTGCGGGGGTGGAAGGGCAGCGAGGAGGGGTTATTGAGGGTAGAGGATAGAAGGGTAGTGGGGCAGTGAGTCTAAATATGCCTTTTTATCTAGATTGTATCCCAGTTCTCTCTTTCCAGCTCATGTTTTTAAATCGTTTTTGTTGATATTTTTCTTTCTCTCTCTCTGGCTCTGTATGTGTGTGTGTGTGTATGTGCATATCCTTCTGTCTATCTCTGTCTCTCTCTCTCTCTCCCCATCTCTCTTTCTCTCTCTTTCTCTCTCTCTCTCTCTCTCTCTCTCTCTCTCTCTCTCTCTCTCTCTCTCTCTCTCCCTCTCTCTCTCTCTTTATTTGTTTCTTTCTATTCTCATACTCAATCATTTTTTTTTCATTTCTTTCTTTCTCTTTCCTAATCTTTTTCATCCATTCCTTTCCTTTTATAATTCTTTTCACCGTTTTCTTGTTCTGCCTCTCCTTTCCCTCTTTCCTCTCTTCATTTTCGCTTTCTTCTCTTTCCTTCTCTGATGCACTAGAGATCAGCCTTTTTCATTTTTTTTTCTCCTTTCCTGGTGACTTCCAGCTTCCTGTGCTGACACTTTGATCACCCGACCACGCCAAGTCTTAATAACATGCGTTCCACTGTCTTGTCGTAGCTCTGCTGTTGCCTGGGTAACAGATACCATCAAACTCTACTGTTGCTGCTCGTAGAAGAAACCCGATCTGGAGATATGCATCTATCGGAGACATGCTAGATCATTAGAATCTAGTTAACCAAACTAGTGTCTGGGGAAGAGGACATGGTTGATACTACTAGTCATGTACAGCGCTGACTTTGCTGCCTTTTTGGACATGCGCATATCGCGGGTATAGAGCAAAATTGTTGTATCTCCAGGTTTATGAATTGCTGTTCATAATGGCAATACTGTAATAATGACAACTGCTTCTTGCAATTTTTTCATTATTCCGCTATCTTTAACCAGTTCCAAGTTACAGAGAAGCAGTATTGTTGTATCTCTCTTAAAAATGAGATCATTGAGAGCAACATTGTAGTATTTCCGAGTAAGGGGACAAGGTGGTCTAGAGGCAAGGTGCTCGCCTCTCGTGCCAAGGGTCCCGGGTTCGAAACCCGGGCCGTGCAGGCATGTTGGAAGTTTGGGATTTTTCTCATATTTTCGTGTCCCTGATTCTATTGAGGGGTAGGATCGAGTACCTAGTCTTCTCGGATAAGGACGAAAAAATTCGGAGGGCCCGTGTGCACGTTGCACACGTTAAAGATACCTTGGCAGTTGAAAATCGTAAAGAGCAGGCCGAACAGGCCGCTACCCGGGCAAAATTAAATTAAATTCATCTCTACCAGTCCCTCCCCCTCCCCCCTCATCTCCCCCCCCCCCCAAAAAAAAAAAAAAAAAAACGCCGACCGGCGCTGCACTGTGGCGACGACGTGCCTGCTCCAGTTATAACTGGGCTGCAATGGCACAAAGGCAAAATTTCCCAAATGGGATTAAAGAGTTATACAAATACAAATACAAAATACAAAAAAATAAACATGGAGATACAACAATTTTACTCTATACCCGCGATATGGGCACTTTTTGATTAAGTGTGGGGGGGGGGGGGGCAAGGGGATTGATTTGTCCAGATTTTACAATGATAAAAACAACACCAGTACTTCTTTTTTCTTCTTCCTATGCCCTAATTTTTCGCGCAGTATGGCCCGATTTTGGGAGACATTTGCCCCTCTACACCCCCCCCCCCCCAAATCCCCCTCCCCCCAGGTCCCCCTGTCTCGTGCGCCGATGTTTTGGGGGATTTCTCTGGAATGGATCAGACGGGAGATAAAACGCCACCAAAGACCAAACGAAGGGGCTTTTGTACATGGGTGTGTGTGGAGGGGGGGGGGGGGGTTGTGTTCCATACGAGTTTCATTTGTTACTCTTTTATTTACCATTATTATATCATTTTCTTTTTCATAGTCTTCACGTCTCTCCAATTTGCGCCAATTTGCTCAGCAAGTGAATCTGTTATCTCATACTGTATTCGTATGTCAATCCGACGTAGAATTATGTAGGATTTCCGTAACGTTGGCCCATGCAGAAATTACAATAAATCAAACAGATAGTTTAGAGAAATTATAATTGATCCTGCTCATTCTAAAAAAGACGCACTAGATGCTCACTTTCCGAGTTCTCCCTAAAACATTTTTATTCCACTTCTCCGTAAAACTATCACCACTTCGTAGTAATGTGCATGATTCATTACGACTAATTACTTAGCGCATGCCTTCTTGTCAGCGTTCCTACCCAGGGTGACGGACAGCTGGGATGGTGAGAGGCATGATTTAGGGGCAGGGGCAAAAGTTATTTCCCTTGTTCCGGGAGACCAGACAAGTCACTGGTTCGTTTGGTTGGTTTTAATGAAGTGAGTACCACCCGGCAGGAGACGGTTGATGGATAGATGGACGGACAGGGATGGGTGGAGGAAGGGAGGGAGGGGTGGCGGGGGAGGAGGGTGGATGGACAGAGGGAGTGAGAGACGGAGGGAGGGAGAGGTGGAGGGAGGAAATGGATGGGCGGATTGATGGGTGGATGGACCAAGGTAGGATGGCTGGGTGAGTGGATGGATTGATGGACGGACAAAGAGAGACAGAGACAGGGAGAGGGAGAAGGAGGGGGGAAAGGCGCGGATGGATGGATGGATGGATGGATGGATGGATGGATGAATGGATGATTGGATGGATGGGTGGATGGATGGATGGATGGATCGATGGATCGAAAGAGAGGAAAATGAAGTGATCAGACGGATGAACTAATAGACAACGACTGAAAGAATGGAACTTTTCCTTGGACAAACTGACCATCTCATCAAACATCTGTCAGAAGAAAAATCTTCCTATTGCATGGAATTCAGAATTGTTGACAGCTGTGACAGAGAGCAGTTTTGCATATTTATTCCGAACAAAATCACCTCAAGCCTTCCAGCATTCCGAAGATCGATCTTGGAGATTTCAGAAGTTATAAAAACAACGACCGGAAAAAAAAGTCTATGAAATTCAGAATTGTTGATTGACAACTGTGGCCGAGGCCACTTTTCCGATACTCATTCTGAAGAAAATCTCTTCATGCCTTACAGTATTTCAAGTTTAACATTGGAGATTTCAGAAGTCATACTTTGTTCTAAGAACGTCGATAAAAAACATCCAGAATTATGTATGCCTTTTCCCCATTACCTTGAAAACGCAACGTAAATTTACAATACAAGACAACACAAAAACTACAGTGTTATATATGAACTCAAACCTTTTCTGTATTTATTTTCTCACAACGAAATCGAAACTACGTGTAAGCACTTAACTGTACACGAGACATAGGTTACCTTAGTTTTGAGAGAATTGAGGAAAACATTTGTAAAAGTCAGTCAAAGTGCGCCGTGGGTTTTCCGTAGACAGTGAGGGAAGATTAGGGTTAATGCCAAGTCTGAAATTTGCCCCACTTTCCATCAAGCCATTGATAAACCAGTTCTATTTCCTGTAGGTCAAACATTGGTTTTGGTCAAAACCTACTAATACAGACTTAATTCCTTCCAGTCTGATTAGATTTGGCACTGTTTGTAATACATGAGTTAGGGATGTTGTTGTGTGAGCGCTTGTCTGTAGGGGTGAGTACTTCAGAAATAGCTATGACTGGATATTTTGAATTCAACAGTTTGTGTTTGCACCACGATTCATTCATTCATCCATCACAATTTGTGATAAATTTGATATACCAGAATAAAATAATATACATTTACTATAATCATCTGCAATTCACGTACTGAATTTACGGCGACAGAATGAAAATGCATTCATAATGGTTTATTCAGAGGCAGAGAAGCTTTAATACATAATACTGAAACAAAAGAAAGCATTACGAATTAAGAGACTTTATTCTATCTGGTTTCGTAGTGAATTGTTTGAAAAGATGGGAATGTTCAGACCAAACTGTGTTAGCGAAGTTAGAATACAAGCAATTCAATTAAAAGAAAGAATTCCTGAATGGCCATGTTAATACAACTGTGTTAGGACCAAGAAACCTGATCTCAACACTAATTTAATCCAGGCTATTCTGCTACTCAGCAGCTAAACCAATACTAATCTTCTGGGACTAGGGTTTCGAAAGAACTTTTTTAAGGTTACCGTACTGAAGAATAGGGTTGAAATTGAATACTCTGAAGTTCTCAGTATAGTACATTCAAATGTATACTTTCATTTGGAGACGGAAGATCAAAGTGCACCCTCTAAAGTCTGAGATGCTAAAGTATATGAAACTATACAAGAGTATCGAAAGTGGTTTGTTTCACTTGATATCAGAGAATTTGTGCTTTTACGAAAAATTATACTTTTGGATGATATAAGTGTAACAAAGCAACATGCCCGGCTTTTATGCAGGGAAATACTGCTTTGAAAGCATGATCATACTTTTCTTACAAATTATATGTGGACGTGAATATTAGGGCTATGCATTTAAGATGATATAGACTGGCAGTGAAATTACACTGCAGTTTTAAGGCTTTTGACTCAATTTGCCTTTTATTTCATTTTTGAATTTTAGGAGAATAAGTCTAGCTTAAGAAGACAGTTAAAAAGTGTCAGTCTCCAAAATAGATTTTTATTTATTTGATTTGTCATAGTGTCGACCCTTACTACGCTTAACAGACTCCACGTCCACACTCAAAATCTGCAGTCTGTAGATTGAAAAATGAGAATGTTTAACATTCCTATATATGTTAGTGACTACCAGCGGTGCCAAGTACATGGACATCCAACAAAAAATACATCTGTTGGTCCCCATCGAATGAACCTTTAAATAGCACTTTAATCTGAGAAAGTAATTATACGGTTTTCGTGCATGCTCAGCGGTTATGTGTTTTCCTGCCCGGGATATCTCTATAGTTGGGAACGAGTTCATTACCGCAGTGCGTTTTCCTTTAATCGCCCAATGAGTGGCTCTGCAAACCAGGAAAATGAAGACAAAACATTCAGCATTTTCCAGTTGTTGCCGGAATATCAGTACTCGCATAGACCTGGAGACCTTTACAGTCAGGACTGACTCACCACAGACTGCTCTTCCTGCAAAGTGGATTTTCTAATTTATCTCTCACAGTCCGATCATTAGGAGAATTAAAAAGCCGTTTTGGGATTTAATGATAGTCAGTATACCCATGGCTACAGGTCAGTCTGGACCGCTTTACTCCTAATTTTATCCTGTTTTACCCTTTCTCTCGAACAGCCAACGAGTTCAGTTTTAGAGAGAGGTCCGGGTGGGAGATCTTGGCCGTATTGATAATGGAAGAACTTTTGTGCTCTGTGCATTAATTCTATGACTGTGCGGACAGTATTTGCCAACTGCACCAATGGGCTGTAATCATGAGACTGGGCATTCCGCTGGGGGGACTATATTATATCAGTGGAGACAAGAGGTTGGGGTTGTTGGAAATGCCGATTTATAGGGTTTTCTGGTTTGATAATCGTAACTAAGGGATGGAGTTCAGCTGCAAAGATATCACTGGGGAGTAGACAGTGAGAATAGATTTTATACGGATATCAGGCATAGATACTTTGCGACCTTTGTTCTTGTTTGTTCCAACTTCACTTTTTTGTACAAGTGAGAAATTCGACGTTAAACATTTGCGGTTTTAGTATTCTGGTAATGATAAGGAATTAGAATAAATCGGAATTGTGAAATAGCTTGATAAGTGTCGGCGCATTTCAAGCAGACGTCAAAGTGTGCATTTGTTCAACCTCTTCTAAAAGATCTCCAGTTGTTGATTTTTTTTTTTTTTTAGAAATGGAGATAGAACGAACAAGAATTAAGGTAGCCCTTTGTGATGCACTCAGTTTGGAAAAACCAGTTATGCCTTTTCTCCATTTTCTTGTGGTCAATATTCATTCTCTACAAGCGTAGAATAGAATCCGTCCTTCTCATTAATTTGTTTCCATCATTCAAACCATTAAGGGAAAGAAAATAAAATCAGAGTTTGTATTCAGATATTACACCATTGTTCTTGCTTCACTGAAGGAATCTCGAGAAATGGGCGCGCTTTCCCTGTGGGACACGCGTTATCATACTCATAGGTGTCTAGGTTCGATCATGCACCCTTTCATCTCACTCAGATATCTGGATTTGATCAGACACAGCTGTCAACATAATCAACAATGCATACGGAACACAGAAAACAACAACAGAATGTCAATTTTAAATGATCAACCCCTAGAGTATAACTGTCTAGACTTTACCTATTTGCTAGTTCTCGCTCGAGGAACTTGTGGTAGTCTTTCGACACAACAATATTCTAGTGTGATTTGAATAGTCTGATGGCCAATCCCAACACCAGCACTAGTAACACTCTAGGCCCTGCCCCTATCTCTCCTTGTGGAAATATTCTTATTTTGTGAGAATTTGTTCTCATGGCCATAATCAATGGATTTTCGTGATCATTTGATTGATTTAGTGAATATTGTAGAAATTAATTTTAAAAAATAACGTTTCTCTCTTTCAGCCCTTATGGGAACTGCAGCCGAATGTTAAATTACTGTGTATCACTGGTGTTACAGGGGGCATAAAGGGTTAAAAAAATTCTCACACCGCCCGTTAAACCTAACGTTGTGTGCATAAAAGTATTCTACCACTTTATAAAATGACAGCTCAGTGGAATAACTGATAAATATTTACGATTGAGACACATTTTTCCGTCTCTGAGACTCTATGAATTCTCAAATGGCTGGGCTGAAGTGATTTTGTACTTTCAAATTTATTTCATCAGTTCGTATGGGAATACATAATAGACTTGCAGATATTTATGCATGAATAAAAAATATCTGTTCACTGTCGTTGGCAGGAAACCAGTTGGGCTTGATACAAATGACTAAGGTGGGAGAAAACTAGATCTAGATATGAAGGAAACAAAACATTGACAGGCGACTGAATCCAAATTCTATCGTGGGTTCTTTCCTGGCCAGAGTGTACCAAAGTTTCGACATGTTTGAGTCTCTATAAATTTTATTGTATGTTGGTACACCATAAATTGGGCGAGGAGGAATGGGGATGGTGAGGATATCGGGGGCAGTGGTGTAGGGTAGGTTGCCAGGGCCCGGGGCAAGGCAAGTATTGCGTCCCCTGACTCGCCGTCCATAAGCACTCCCTGACTCCCTTCCATCACTTCAGTACTGAACCCCCCACCTCCCAGCATATGTGTTGTATTTTTTTTTTAAATAATTATGTTATTAAAGTAAATTGCATATAATGCTATTCACGATCGTCTGGTTTTAATTTGTGCAAATTTTTCAATAGCGGTATTGTGTAGCATCTGCAAGCTATCCCTTGCCCTCCCCCGTTTTCTTGTTACACTGGTGAGCATGTGTTCATTTCTTCTTTCATTTTATTGTGGACAAACCGCCAGAGTGTACTGTACTCCGTGACCTGACCTTATTTTCTAGTGAGTAGTTTTTTCCTCGCTCGCTTGTTGTCAGAGTTTTGACTCGTTCAGTAAATATTAGTATGTTCCCGAACATTCGATAACATTGTGGAGACGGATGTTTACGCCAGATTTGGCCTTGAGTGATGTAACCTGATGACGTATTGATGCGTGATTGGTTAGTTTGTGCGAGGGCAAAGGTAACGTTTATTTCGGGAACTTTCTGTAGGAATGTTTATATATATAGACCTGTGTGAGTGGTTGGGGGGTGAGTAAGTGAGTTTCCTTTAGTGTGGCGTAGATATTTAGTTTCGCTGGTGTCTTCCTAGTAATTTATTGTTCACTATACAGTTATTAAACTTTAGTATTATTTAATCTATCGTCGGATCTCGTGTTTATTTATTTTACAGCTGTAATAGTTTCGTTTTCTAAAGGGTTGTAGTTAGATCAACTAACTCCCCCCTACTATAACGTGCTAGAACAACCTCAGCTGTTACATATTGGGGGCTCGTCCGGGATCCGACCATATTCGAGCGGACCAGATCAAAATTACTAGATTTATTTACATAGTTTATTGTAGGAATATCATCGACAAGCTATCTACAACATGTCGGAGGTTATTGGAAGGCTTAGCCAGGAAGCGGACGCTATGGAGCTCACTGGGCAGGAGAGACGGGACTACCTCCGTGAAGGCCTAGAAAGAGAAAGACAGCTGGAGGCTGAACGACAGGCTCGGGAGAAGGAGGCTGAACGACAGGAGAAGGAGGCTGAACGACAGCTGGAAAGGGAAAAGATGAACCACGAGTTGGAGATAGAGAGGATGCGCCAGCAACGTGGAGGCAACGACTCAACGCAGAAGACCGACGACCACGCCAGTTCTAAGGGACCCAAGCTACCTGCATTTCAGGACAAGAAGGACGATCTGGATAGCTGGTTGCTGCGGTTTGAGAGGTTTGCCGAGACAGCTGAATGGCCCAGATCCACCTGGACGACATCACTGTCTGCCCTGCTGACCGGGAGAGCTTTGGAATGCTTCTGCAGACTACCGATCGATGAAGCCAAGGACTACGACAAGGTCAAGGAAGCGTTGCAGAAGAGGTACAACCTGTCAGAGGACGGTTACAGACTCATGTTCAGACAAGGTAAGCCTGAAGATGGAGAAGATGTTGGAATGTTTTTGACCAGGATCAAGACCTATCTAGAGAGGTGGATAAAGCTGTCGAAGACGGAGGAGACCTACGAAGGAGTGGGAGATCTGTTCGTCAGAGAGCAATTCATGGATGCCTGCCCACCAGACCTTGCAACCCATGTGAGGGAGAGGAAACCAAAGACGCTACAGGACATCGCAGATTCAGCGGAGGCGTACCTGGTAGCGAGGAACCGGACGCTCAGCGGGAGCGCCAGACTGCAGAGCCGGCCAGTGCGATGGAGGCCCAACGGAGACAGAAGCCCACAGGTCTGCCATAGGTGCCAGAGGCCGGGACACAAGGCGACGGAGTGTCGTGCAAAGTTAAACGACAAAGGTGAGTTGAAATGTTACCTTTGTGGAAAGCCAGGCCACGTTCGGAGGATGTGTCCAGCCCAGAAGGATATGGGACGAGGCAAGCCGAACAAGGCGGCGGCGGCCGTAGTGATAGCGGCGGACGAGTCGTCGAGACAGGATGCGACGACGGCTGACACCAGCATCAACGTTCAAGCGGTAATGAAGGACGGGAAGCTACAGTTAGCGGTGCCTGTTACTTGCGGAGGATGCAGTGACGGAAGGACCGTGGAGAAACTGAAGTTACCAGTGATGAAGGGCTTGATTGGAAATCGAGCGGTAGATGTCCTAAGAGATACCGGCTGTGAAGGTGTAGTGGTGCGGCGAGCACCGGTGGACGACGGACAGCTCACCGGTGGGAAGAAACTTATCGCGAGGATCGATAACTCCTTGCTAGCGGCGGAGGAAGCCGTTATCGACGTGAAGACGCCTTACCTGACGGGCAAAGTGACGGCGCTGTGTCTCCCGGAGACCATCTGCGACCTAGTAGTCGGGAACGTGGACGGAGCGAAGGATCCGTACGACCCTGATACTGAGGTGATGGTAGGAGCGGTGACCACGAGGGCCCAGGAGAAGAGGAAGGACCGGTCTACGTCGCTGAAGGTGCCGAGGGCAGAACGGCACGCGGGAGTGGATAGAGAGGAACTTATCCGACTCCAAGAAGAAGACGAAGTCATTAGGAAGTTAGAGCAGAAGAAGATCCCAACTAATAGAGGCAATAAATCTGTTCATTTTGAGAAACATGGAGGAGTACTGTACCGGATCTACAAGGACCTGAGACAGGCGACGGTTATGAGGCAAGTGGTACTACCCGAGAAACTGAGAGAGTATGTACTGAGTGTAGCCCACGACTCGATCGTCGGAGGACACCTCGGCGTGAAGAAAACCAAAGACAGAGTTATGAGCAATTTTTATTGGCCTGGAATTGAAGGTGACGTCGCGAGATATTGCCGCTCATGCGACATATGCCAGAGGACGGTGAACAAAGGAGCGACCCCAAAGGTGCACCTGCAGAGTATGCCAGTAGTGGACGTACCATTTAGACGAGTGGCCGTGGACTTAGTAGGACCTATCGACCCCCCAAGTGAAGGTGGACATCGGTATATCCTGGTGTATATAGACTACGCTACTCGTTACCCCGAAGCCACACCCTTGAAGAAGATCGACGCAGAAACGGTAGCAGAAGCCTTAGTGAACATCTACAGCCGTTTGGGTGTGCCCGAAGAGATCTTGTCGGACCAAGGGACCCAGTTTATGTCAGATGTCATGAAGGAAACGAATAGACTACTGGGAATTCGACAGTCGACCACTACAGTCTACCACCCTATGTGCAACGGGTTGGTGGAGCGATTCAACGGCACGCTGAAGAAAACATTGAGACGACTGTGCGCAGAGCAACCCAAGCAGTGGCACAGATACATCAACCCGCTGCTCTTCGCATATCGTGAAGTTCCCCAAGAGTCGACCAAGTTTGCCCCATTCGAGTTGCTGTATGGGAGAACTGTGAGAGGACCAATGCACATCTTACGACAACTATGGACCAAGGACGTAGAGGAGCCGGAAACGAAGACCAGTTACCAGTACGTCATGGAACTACGTGAGAGGCTGGAGGACACATGGAAGTTAGCGACGGAAGAACTCTCCAAGGCTCAAGGTAGACAGAAGACCTACTACGACCGGAAGGGGCGAGAGAGGAAGTTCCGCCCCGGAGATGAAGTGTTGGTGCTACTGCCGACGAACACTAACAAGCTCCTAGTCCAATGGAAGGGACCATATAAGGTAGTCTCAGTTGTCGGTGTTAACGACTATAGAATCAAGATGGGTGCAAAAGAAAAGACCTTGCACGCCAACCTCCTCAAGAGATACATTCCAAGGACGTCAAAAGCAGCAGCAGTAGCAATGGAACCGAGACCTATTGTGACCGAGATGTGTGGGATGGACAACAGTAGGAGAGATACCACGCCTGAACATGTCAACGCCATAAAGGACGGCGGCGGTGATAGTGCTGAGACTGTACTGGCAGAGGACGACATGATGGACAAGAGTCAACCCGTGGAGTCAGCTGGCATGACAGTTATCGAGGACTGCGACCTGGAAGGCGACAACGGTGGAACGACGGAGGACCTTGCCGACCTAGGAAGCTGGGACCAGAAGGAAAGCTACAGAGATGTCCAGTATGGAACGCAACTGACATCGGAACAACGTCAAGAACTCTGCGATGTGGTGAAGAATTACCAGCACGTCTTCACCAATCTCCCTGGATGCTGTCAGTTGGGTGAACATCGCATCGACCTGACGACAGAAGTACCAGTTCGTCAACGACCATACCCGGTGCCCTACGCTATGCGCGACTCATTGAAGGAGGAGCTTAGCACCATGGGACGGCTGGGCATCATTCGAAGGAGCTCATCAGCTTATGCTTCACCTATTGTTGTCGTCAAGAAGAAGGACGGATCCAACCGAGTCTGCATCGACTACAGGGGGTTAAACAAGATCACAGTATTCGACCCTCATCCGACAGCAGCGCCATCAGAAGTGTTTCAGAGTCTCTCGAGAGGAAAATTATTCTCTCGGATTGACCTGAGCAAGGGATACTGGCAAGTGAAAGTTCGAGAGCAAGACATTCCCAAGACGGCGTTCGTCACCATGGGCGAGCACTATGAATTCATTCGGATGCCTTTTGGGATGATGAACTCAGGAGCCACGCTGAACAGGATCGTAAAGCCATTGATCCGTGGAATGAACAATGTGACAGCATATGTGGACGACCTGCTGATTCATACAGAGACATTCGACGAGCATGTGAAGACTCTCAAGGACTTACTGCAGAGGATGGACCAAGCTGGATTAACTGCAAGACCATCGAAGTGTCTGATTGGAACGTCTGAAGAAGACTTTGTTGGACACTTAGTGGGAGAAGGTATGATTGGCCTGTTAGAAGAGAATGTATGTAAGGTACGAGACGCACCCAGACCCACCACTAAGAAGGAAGTGAAAGCATTCTTAGGATTAGTGGGATATTACCATGAATTTATTCCTAACTTTTCAGCGATTGCATCACCATTGTCTGATTTACTTAGAAAGGGTCAGCCCAATATAGTTCAGTGGGATGAAACGCAGGAGAAAGCGTACACCTCTTTGAAGAATGTCATTATCTCCAAACCCGTGTTATGTTTGCCAGATTTTTCCAAAGAGTTTGTCTTAGCAACTGATGCATCAGATCGCGGATTAGGCGCTAGTCTTATGCAGGAACACGAGGGAAAGTTATACCCTTTGGCATATGCTAGTCGTAAGCTATTGCCTCGTGAGACAAAATATTCGGTCTCAGAGCGCGAATGTTTAGCTATTGTTTGGGCTGTAAAAAAGTTTACTTTGTATTTGTATGGAAAGGAGTTTGTGCTCCAAACTGACCATCGGTCATTAGAGTTTTTGAACTCTGCCAAGTTTGACAGTCCAAAGTTATTACGATGGAGTTTATTTTTACAGTCTTATCGATTCAGGATTCACTACGTAAAAGGCAGAGAAAATGTCTGTGCCGATTTCCTGAGCAGGGTATTTTAAAGTAGTACACTATCAGTGAAATGCATTGTAACCCATACTTTTGCCTACTAGATGAATTTCTAGGACGGCAGTATTGTACTGTAATTGGGGACATAGTTCATCTGTGATTGAATATTGAATTGATGGCTGATAGAGAGTCATGATGTGTTAGTCACATTTTGATTTTATGCTATGTCATATTAGTTACCAATGGAACTTGGTGTAATTTATGGAAAATGTAACCCAAATGGGGACTGCGAGCAAGCAGTGTTTGTGTTATATTGCAATGTTGTAACTTGTTTTGACCTAATATGATGAAGAAAGACCCTAATCAGTGGTCGGTATGTATTGGTATTTTTGGCCATTGTACGTATGAGTTATACATTTTGGAGATAACCATGTTATGTACAACAAGTTATATGCTATGATTCGTGCACGAAGCATTGTGTAAACGATGGGCCATCGTTTCACCTTATATGATTTGTAATAATATCATTGACCATTGTTTCACCACAGTGGTGGCGTTGTGTTATTTTGACTAGTAGGCCTAATGTTTACTATTGGGAAGCAATGACGGTATTGTATTAGTTATGGTATTAGTGATACAAAGTACACTGCATTGTATTGTATTTGTGATGACATTCGGGAAGACACTGAAATTGTTATTAATTGTAATAGAATTAGCAACTACCTTTGTGAGATTGGGAGTGCTATAAGATTATTTCAAGATATTGCAGACGCTGAATAATGTTTTGGAGTTGAAAAATATTCAACTTAAATTGGGGAGTTGAATATGTAACAGCTGAGGTTGTTCTAGCACGTTATAGTAGGGGGGAGTTAGTTGATCTAACTACAACCCTTTAGAAAACGAAACTATTACAGCTGTAAAATAAATAAACACGAGATCCGACGATAGATTAAATAATACTAAAGTTTAATAACTGTATAGTGAACAATAAATTACTAGGAAGACACCAGCGAAACTAAATATCTACGCCACACAAAAGGAAACTCACTTACTCAACCCCCAACCACTCACACAGGTCTATATATATAAACATTCCTACAGAAAGTTCCCGAAATAAACGTTACCTTTGCCCTCGCACAAACTAACCAATCACGCATCAATACGTCATCAGGTTACATCACCCAAGGCCAAATCTGGCGTAAACATCCGTCTCCACAATGTTATCGAATGTTCGGGAACATACTAATATTTACTGAACGAGTCAAAACTCTGACAACAAGCGAGCGAGGAAAAAACTACTCACTAGAAAATAAGGTCAGGTCACGGAGTACAGTACACTCTGGCGGTTTGTCCACAATAAAATGAAAGAAGAAATGAACACATGCTCACCAGTGTAACAAGAAAACGGGGGAGGGCAAGGGATAGCTTGCAGATGCTACATATTGAAATCTACACAATGAAATCTCCCAATTGACAGTATTGCTAGATTACACAGTCTTTCTGGGCTTATTATAGATTCTAAACGTTTTGGCTTATTTACGTTTCGAGAAACTTCTTTCGCAACTGGCATTTGAAACAGTGCTAGATTTGAAATTTTGCGCCCCTAAGAATTTTGGTCGCGAGGGAAGCCGCCCCACGCTAAGCCACTGATCGAGGGTGGGAGGGGAAATGATGTGACACTCAGACTAGACGGCTATGAAGTCACTGTGCCATCAGTTACGACTAAATGACATGTCAATTCTCTTTTATACACAATCTGGGGCCTTTGACAGCAAGCACTAAAAAGGGAAATCAAACTTCAAATTTAGCAAGAAGGCGACCATCAGTCAGTATGCCAAGGCGTAGTTGTATTCATAGTTTTTTTACAAACAGGAAATATTTTGAAAAGAAATGTTTAATTTAATAAACAGATACAAATGGCCAATGTCGGGTTACGAAAATGTCATTGCGTGAAATCCTTGAAGATCGGGACAAAACGACAACAAGTCCGGATTTCCCGACAGGAATCGTGACAATTCCCTGGGGATGCAAGACCAGTGTTCAGATTCCTGGATCTCATCTCGTCTTTGATGGAGTCGTTCAACAACAAAAATAATGCAACTATTTAATCATCGTCTCTCTAAGTGTGTGTCTTTAGAATCCGGTAATGATGGTGATGGGAGTGACAGAAGGACCGAAGAAATTCAACGTGGGATGGAGAGAAACACGAGAACCAAGGGCTGTCCTTCGTGTGATTCAGTCAAAACTGTAGAGACACGGGTGGACACGAAGACAGACAGTCAGATAGCCGGACGGACGGACAGACAGATAGATAGACAGTGAAAGAGATAGAGATGGATGGATGGACGAATGGATGGATGGATGGATAGATAGATAGATAGATAGAGAGATAGATAGATAGATAGATAGATAGATGGATGGATGGATGGATGGATGGATGGATGGATGGATGGATGGATGGATGGATGGATGGATGGATGATAGATAGATAGATAGATAGATAGATAGATAGATAGATAGATAGATAGATAGATAGATAGATAGATAGATAGATAGATAGATAGATAGATAGATAGATAGACAGATAGATATTTCATTTGTGTTTCTGAGACCCAATGCAATAACTGCAACAACCCATACCCGCAAGAGCATCGTTCCAATTAAAAGAAATCGAACGATTCAACATAGGAGTGTTTGCCACAGTTTATCTTTCATTATCCCAAAAGTTCAGCTTAAGCGGGACAGTTTTGCCTTGAGCATTCGACATCCTTGGGGGGAAAATGCTGTCAATTAAAGCATTTGGCGTTCATGGTTCCATATGAAAGACGCCGCTGTCGAGACCTGTCAATACGTCTTTCAGGCTACGTCTGAGATATCAAAACCTTTCTTTCGTGGTCAAAAAGTAGGGCTTTGCT
Organism: Onchidella celtica; assembly: GCA_963931925.1. Lineage (NCBI taxonomy): Eukaryota > Metazoa > Mollusca > Gastropoda > Systellommatophora > Onchidiidae > Onchidella > Onchidella celtica. The sequence goes on from OZ007570.1 coordinate 26,109,852, forward strand.
TACGTCTCTCAGAAATGTCAAGGCTGAAATATCGCGTAAACTGTTTGGAATTATTGCTGGAAGTCGGAAAAAAAAAAGACTTTTTCTTATTAATTTTTGTATAAACTCTGAATACGGCAAAGAGCGCAGACACATTTGTTGTCTTTATTTATGCTTTCCCTTTTTTAACAAATTCTTTTCTAGTCTCCCCCCCTCTCTCTCTCTCTCTCTCTCTCTCTCTCTCTCTCTCTCTCTCTCTCTCTCTCTCTCTCTCTCTCTCTCTCTCTCTCTCTCTCTCTCTCTCTCTGTCTCTCTCTCTCTCTCCCCACCCTATTCTTTTCCAAGTGGGTGTTTCAATATTTGGAGCCACCACTCCTTCAGGACTTGAGAATTTGGTCAAGACCTCTTGAATCTAGCAGACTCTATCATCCAGAATACTCTTCACAGGAGACAAGGTCTCAAATCAAAATACTCGGAGAGAAACACCGTATTTCTACACAACTCCGTCTTCACATAACCTTTCAGTAGCCAGTGACGACTACTTTTGTGTCTGTTATGATTAGATTCTGATGAGAAAGTGGGATTGAGCTCTGTTGGGGACTGGTGATCTTTAATGTAGAGATATGACATTACAAGAACTATTTCTTGTGGGTTTTTTTCGTGTCAGAGGGAGGTAGCCGTGTGACCGTCGCCATGGCGGGTGTAGCCCTGCGTCTTGTGGGACTTATGGTCTCGTCACAAGCCTTCTGTTTTCACCATCGGTATCTGGGATGATAATAATGGTACTTTGACCAACGCAAAAGCAGAGACAACGGTAGTTGAAGCATCTGTAAGAGTTACAATGTCTTTAGTGTTTACCAGAATCTATTAGGCCTGCGATTGGATATTTAACTTGTGCACAATACATTATTGTACAGATCGTTAGCTTCTGCTTCTGCCTGTTAATCGCATTTCTGGTATTGTTTTTCGTAGTGATGGAAGATACAATGGGCCTTGTTGTTGTTGTTGTTGTTGTTGCTGCTGTTGTTGTTGCTGTTTCTCCATTCTAAATGGTTAACAGAATCTCCATCCTCTTCCTCCTTATTCTTCATTTTCTGCCTCTTCTTTTCCTCTCCCATCATTATACGCATTCTCTGTTGCCGCTGTGAATCTACTGTGTATCTCCCTAGCTTTGACTACATCAGTGTGCAATGCTAGTCTCTCCTCCATTGTTCCAGCGTTGTACAAATCCTGTTCACGTACGTTGTAGTCCTGTGAATCAGTTTCTTGGATTTCAACAGCATGTAGTGATTTTACATAAAATTTTCTGTCTGTGTTTAAATATGTAATGACACATCTGCACTTTCCAATACACTATCCACGTATCGCAATTCATTACAATAGACGCAGTAAGTACAAGCATCAGATCTGGGGGCCAGCGGTCTTTGAGACCCCAGAAAAGCCTAAAGATATCAAGCCAAGCATCCGTGGTAGTTGCTGTAGTGAACATCATTGTCACAGACCAGTGGAAATCTATAGAAGACAAAAGTCCAGAATTCTCAACCAGTGCATCATTGTTTCAGATATAAAGATATATAGCTATGCCCATTACATCTGAATAGAGAAAGAAATATCCAGAATGCATTTTTGGAAGCTTCGGGAATGTTAAAGCACAGCCAAATACTTTTAGGTAATCCGCACTACGTAAAAGCGCTCCACTGTAAAGAACGAGACGTTACTGGTGCATTGCAAGCCGCATTTACCCCTTAGGATTGGTCCATGTCTGTGGGGGATTCTCTAATATCTCAGCTTATCCTTCCGTCTGATGCTTCTATTTGGACCAGTGGTTCCCAACCCTTTCAGTAATGACACAGTTCCTGAGTTTCCAGACACAAGTGGTTCCTTAAACTGTGTTATAGCGAGTAAGGAAACGGAAACGGCAAACTGAAACGTCAAAAATCCATCAAGTAGTGAAAGAAAGAGTTTTTCCATGGGTAAGGCAAACGCCATAAAAACGTTCCTTCTATTTCACTAATTCAACGGTTTTTGTCGTTTCCGTTCCCGTATATATGAAAACTCCGCTTTAGAAGACCGGAGAATTCAATTTCACCCTCCTCCTTTTCCTGCATCATAAATTATGGATGACAGAACCTATGAAAATTAAAAACAATTTTTTTATCAAACCAGTGATTTACCAAAGCAAAAAAAAAAACAACAAACAAACAAACAAAAATGCACGATTGACAAAATCATATTTCGGTTTCAACTATGCAAAAAAGAAAAAGTCCTGGTAACCGTTAAATTTAGGCACGATGGATATTTCAGGACAGGTCCCGGTTTACAAGATTGTTGGCAGACCAGATTTGTGTGTGTGTGTGTGTGTGTGTGTGTGTGATTAGGTGGGAGGGTATGTGTGTTTTCTTTCCATATATAAAGACTGGGATCATTGAAAATTGTAGAAGTCTGAAGCCTTTCCTTCTACGAGAATACAGAAAGAGGAAAATTTGGCAATTTGCGCTTTTCTGCAGATTTTGTTCATCTAATTCACAGGATGAACTGGTAAAATCGTAAGGGAAAAACTTACACTTTTACCGCAGAATTCTATTCATTCTTACTTTCAATGAGTCATTGATTCATTGATACATTCATTCATTCATTCATTCATTCATTCTTTCATTGACTTATTCATTCATTCATTTGTTTTTCCTTTCTTTTTTTCAATCGCCCTTGGAGAGGAAGGGACAAAAGAAAATCATTTACTGCCAAGTGCGATATAATCCACAACACTAAACTATCCGAAGAATCCGTCACTTACAGAAATATTGACTGAATGCAGTGACTTTGACTTAAGCATCGTGCCCATCCAGTCAAAGGATAGTGAAATAAGCTCAATAGCCTATTGTCTACAAAATATAGCAGAATTGTTTTTGTCGGTAAATTTGCCGGTACGAATCTGAACTACACTATCCGGAATATCCGCAGTATAAACTGCAACACGATTTCTGAGTAAACTTCGAAATTATTAGAAATATGCAGGATGTTCCAAAAGTCTGGATCCATGGGCATTTTCCCTCGTATGAAAACTGTAGTTTTTCTTTTATTGTCAGATCCAAAGTGGCTTCGAAACTACCAGTAGAAGATTACATTGCTCTTGTATTCAGCCTATACACAAATATTGCGGTCTAAGATCTTTCGTATTTTTATTATATGTATTTAGTGCAATATAACTTTTAAATGTATTTGTGCCCAGGGATCCAGACTTTTTGGATACCTTGTCTACAGGTGAGTTAATATGTCTTCACTGGAAAGTAGAACAAGTAATCTATTGCTAAATGTGAATGTATTGTGAATGTTTGTAAAGTATACCTAATAAAGACTGGTCAACGGAACAAGAGAAACACTTCAAATCCACGGGCTTCGCAAGATTGCGACATTTCAGCAAAAGAAAAGAGTTTCTGCGATTATGCCCTTAAGAGTTTTTTTTTTGGGTGTACGCACTTGTGTTTGCGTGCCGTGTGTACATGGACGTGAATGCCAAACGCTGTTTACAAAGTTTTATGTGCATGTGTGCGTGAGTATACTGATTTTACCGCCGGCTAAGAACTAAGTTAAGCTATGTCGAGACAGGAACCAAATGAGGCTCATTTCTTCCATTTCTTCAACCCCGCCTCCCAGACAGAAAGATTGCCCCACTAATATTTCAGCACAAATACAACAATTCCTATGTCGGTCAATTTAACCTTTTTTTTTTTTTGTTCGTTTTCATTTTTTTGTTACAAATTGTTAAGTGCCCAAATATGCTACGTATGTAGAATTCACAATTTTCATGTGGGATATTGTTCCGAAGAAAAACCTTTTCTCCCAGAAAAAAATATAAATTATTCCACTGAGGGTAAAGATAAAGAATAAGCATCTGCCCTGCTCCACATTTTGTTTTTGTTTTGGACAATGACGAAAAACATTCTTTGTCTCTGTGTGCGTGTCCACAACATCCGTTCCGCTCCGCTCCCCAGCGCTATAGAGGCAAAGAGAGTATTTCATACGTCATTTTCCGTAAGAGTAGCTTTTGTGGACAAGAACAGTTACGTGACAGAAAATCTGATGAACGAGTTAAGATACAAATGCAACCAAGAAGTATCTTGTTTGTTGTTTGTTGTTGCTGTCCTTTTTAACTTCTTTCTCCTGTTTTGCTTTTTTTTTTCCCCTCTGAAACTTCAGACGAAACTTGAACTGTTTTTGTGGTTTTGAGTTTTACGGATGTTAAATTTGATTATCAAAATTTCTATAAAGGCCTGGCAAAAACTGCACGACCGATTTCTTGATTTGCTTTCCTTCATTTGAAATGATCAGCCAAACAGCTGTTGAGCACAGGCTTCGGCAACTCTGGCAGAAACCCCCCCCCCCCTCTCTGTTCAGAATAAACCAAATGACTGTGCGTGCTTTTAATTTAGTAGTTACTGGTAGCAGTGTAGATTAGGAACATAGCACTCACGCCATTAAGTGATCGTAAAACAGGTATTTAAGTATCCAGCGGGCGCCAGCAAGACTTCATTATTTGCTGACATCACCGACAACATTTCCGTACCTGTTGTCCATAACGTCCATAACATTTACACAACTTCAACCTTCACCGCCGTGACTTTCAGTGGCAAAATAAAGACAACGGCTTGTGTTTATCTTGCTTTTCGAGGTATCGTTCTCAGTCTACAAAGGTTGAAATTTAAAGAGTCACATATTAAGTTAATATTAGCTTTCACCACACTCTCAGTAGCAAGACAGTCCGTTTTTACCAGTAAGACTGGTGGTGCACTGAAACAAGATTGTTTTGTTTTAGTTTTAGGGTATGATGTGGACAATAGAATTAACGGATAAAATCTGTTTCACTCGTTCAGGCGCATCAAAACCATCTTGAGACAGTTGGCAGAAATAGAGACCTCGCACACTGAGTCAGAACAGACGCAGAACGTACTTAACCGAGTACGTCAAAATTTGGCAAAAAAGAAAAAGTTGTATGTAGCAAAGCCTCCCTTAAGAAATAATACCTAATACAATGAAATGCAAACTAACAGAGAAGACATAAAATGGCCGATATTTCGGCAACAGCTTTTTTCAAGGAAAAGAAATACGAAAAAAAATGGAAAATTGAACAGATAAAACAATCGAACGGGGTACGTCAACAGCCCATCGGTTATGACATATTTCTAAATCACGCTACTGTAGAGCAGTATTACGGAGATGTTTGAAGTCTTTCTATTCATAATTATAAATGAACTGTCATATTAAATACCGTTTCCTGCGGGAAACGATGCATTCGTTTGCTGATCTGTAAATATGATAGGTAATATCGGTACTGATGTTGCTCCTGCTAGGTAACTTATTAGTTTAACATGTTTGCGTGACTGTGTGAGTGTGAGATGAGGTGAATAAACAAATCCATCAACACATTACCCTTATAATGTGAGGACATCCTTACGAATTTTTGCCGTAAATTGTCCATATTCTGTAAGAGAGGCCATAACAGTCTTGCATCACAGAACTGATAAAGCGGCCATACTAGTGATCTATAGCAGATAAGCTTTCACAAACCACTGGAGGACCGCTGGAGAGAAGGCTTTGGCCACGGACTGCCAGAATCGGGATGTCAGTTACTAGAGTTACCCACATGATGGCCAAATATGGCTCTATCTGTCAAACAAAGCATAATTTCTTTAACGGTGGATATTTACTTTGAATTTTAAAGCATACATATTTTCTTGCGGAGTTAGTTTTCAGTGACTTTGTTTCCCGGGATTTATTTCTCTGAAAAGCATTGCTAACCTGATAGGCTTTTCTCTCTACGGTACGGCTAATGGCCTCAGGGACAATGGTCGTTAGAGCGCTTATCAAGTGTACGAAAGTTCCCAGATTCGGGGCAGTACGGTGCAGACTTACTAATAGTTCGCAGTCTTTTTAGTCAAGGCATTTATTCGTTTGAAGCCAAGGCGGGGGGTGGGGGTGGGCAAGACATGTCTCTGAAGTAGACTCATTCTGCTTAAACACGAGGCAGTCTCCCAACAGACAAATAGCATCAACAGATTAATAACACCAGTGGGCACTTTTGTGATTTTGTTACTTAGTCAAAGCGTGGCAACAAACAACAGCAAAAAAAAACCCGATTACAATGTGAAAAATCATTGGACGGTTCGGCACAGAATCTTACAGTAACAAATTAAGTTCGATTCATGACTGGGTATCGTCAGACAAAATGTTCGATTCATCACAGGCTGTGGTGGGATAGACTGATCACGCCCGCCATTACCCGATAGTGAATAGACATGCCGACTGTTTCCCTCAACAACACTAAGACATTACAGGAGACGCTGAGATGTTCTATCGTAGACACTCACAGCACTACCTTACTCCTCCTGGTCGGACAGAATTAATGACGCCTTTCACCAACAGGCAAGCATGCTGTTATACTGAAATACTGCTTGACGTAATACAGAGTGAGGAAACGGGATCAGCTCTATGTAATATGGTCAACTGGTACTAGTTCCTAGCGCTGTGAGATTATTTGATTTTTTGGCTGTACACGGGGGGGGGGGGGGGGGGAGGGGGGGAGGAGAGAGAGAAAATGTGCCACATTTTGAAGGTGCTACAATTTCGGAATCGCTGCTCTCTTTCAAGACAAACTTTTCCCCTGGGAATAATAGATTTTTTAGTCACAGTAGTCCGGGCATATTCTTCTGGTTTATGAAGTATTTTTGACCAAAATCAGATCAAGCAGGGAAAAACATTACATAGGAAAAAAAAATTGAGGAAAAGATTCACCTCAATTAGTGCTCAGCCTTTATTGCAAGGCCTAAAATATGGCTTTTATTTCCAACAAAATTATCACAATTGCTTTACTGTTATTATAATTCTGACAAATCCTGGAACATCTTGTAAATCAATAGAAAAAATGCCAAGCCAGAATAACGCAGTTGGAAATAATGGAAAATGACATGACACCAAGAAATATTTAAAATCTTAGTGCCAATTGTAGCAGTTTTGTCTTATTTGTCAGTGACACGTTCTAAACCTGGAATAAATCATTTAGAATGTTGATGGCTTAGTGGGGAATTTGAAGCAAAATACTGAACTCACTGACTTCGCTGATACTGATTTGTTTCCACTGCTCAGTATTATTAGCCTATATTAAAGTCCCATGCCGAATAGATTTTATAGCCCGCGAAATGCCCGATCAAAGAATGAAAACGTCATAATTTTACGTCATCATAATACGAAGAGCGGTTTTGCAACATTAGATTCAATTTAGAAAAACAAAAGGGGTTTGTTTTTTTTCCAGATCGGATCACAAAAACGCATGAAGTTTCATCACAAAGGACAATTTTGTCATGTTGCAACACCATAAAATCCTGAAAATAATTTGTTTCTCTCATAATTAAACTGACACGGGCTCATTGTATTCGCTCACTCTCATGAGTGCAAAAGGGGCGTTTTGTGGGCGTGACGTGACGTGAGTTTTTCGACAAAGGGAAATATTTTTTGGTGGTATTTCCTTTTCACACCGGCCTGAATAAATACCAAGTCATCTTTACTTAAGACAAATGAATGCTTGAGGTTTCTGTACTTGAAAGTGTTAAGCTGGCACTTTTCAATGACCTCTGGAATGAGGCGTGTTTTGCTGTCAGTATGACATTCCATAAATGAGAGTGTTTTCATTCTTTGAGCCGAAGCTTTATAATTATTTGTTGTTTAGTGACCCTTTTGGAAGCTCTGATTACCCAACACTCCCTCCACCGCTATGTTGGTCACACGTACGTAGACAGATTCACATGCGTACACGCTCTCGCCCCAAAACACACGCGAATGCAAGGAGGAAGGAAAACATAGGCATGTCTGACGGGTATCTTCTAAGATTGTGGCTATGTTTGAAACCCAACCCAGAGAAGAGAAAATGTGTTTATTTTGTTTAATATTTTGTTCATATCGCCATCTCCCACCCCTACCGCCGCATGCCCGACGCCAATTTGTCTTTGAAAGCCCTGGCCTTAGAAGTTGGACTTGACCGCACTTTATTATTTGAAGTACGTCTCGTTTGCCGCCACGTTCTCCAACCGTAAAAATCATTGTACGTAAAACGGTAATGAACCATAAGAATCCAACGCTTAGTCTCTGGATGGGGTCTGGTAACACTGGTAAATAACGTCAGCGAAAGATATTGTCTCTATTCTAGTGCAATCGTTCTAATTAGTGGGATGCATGAGGCGTTTTTACTGTTTCCGAAAGCCAAGGTTCATTCCAGTAAACAGGCCTACGTGTTTGTAAGCATTCCAACGAATTTGCCATGCATTCCTGATTAATGAGGGACGTCTGTCTGTTTCACATTAATGGCCGATGTGACATGTTTCACATTAATGTAATGGTCGATGTGACAGACAAATTGGCTGTAAACTTTGTCTGCAGGTTCATGCTAGCTTGGGTGGCACTACCTTTAATATAACTACTTTCAGGCTTATGTTAAGCTGGTAATAGGCCCAGACCGCTTAGGAAATTTCATTTGAAACTTCTCACAAAGTAGTTTTGTTACATTTATTACAAAAGAGTCCCTCTCGACTCTCTGTAAGATATCAGTAGTTTTTATTATATTCCTACCAAGGGTAGTAGGCCCCGTTTAAATCATAGATACATATCCACTGGCCTACCTACCCCACCCCACTTCTGGTGTGGCCTAGCAGCTACTGCTACTATAACTCTTACTGTCGCATCTACGACTATAATAATCACTGCAGCTGCTACCAGTAGTATTGTAACTACTGCTATAAATATTAATGCTACTATTTTTACTATATTTACCGTTACTGCTACTCCTACTATCACTTTTACCATATCTTCTACTATTGCCACTAGGACTACCGTTACTATAGCTACTACTACTGCTTCTACTACTATCAATGTTCATGTTGTTACTACTGCTGTACGAACATCCAGTATTTCAACAGGCTAACATTTGACAACAACGCCTACATTCTGCCCCAAACAGTGTTAGAGAACGTTTAGTAATTTAAATTCGTATATATACTCTAGTGCGTGAATCATTTATGACCAAATTGGTTATGACATAATGCGACAAGGGAAAAACAAATGCAAAATGAAATAAATGAAAATTCTTGTTGAGGAATCGATGGGTAAATAAAATGCTGTTGATATAAATCGTGATCTCAGTTCTCGTTTGTTCCGACTCCACATTTTGTACAAAAGGGAAATTCAGCGATAAATGTTTGCGCCTGTAGTAGTATGATAAGAAGTTAGAATAAATCGGAACTGTGAAACAGTCTGATAAGTGCCCCATAGCATTTTGAGCAAGTGTCAAAGTGTACATTTGTTATACCTCTTCTACAACCTAAAATATCTCCAGTTTTCCAGGAAATGGAGATGGAACAGACAAGAGCCAAGTTGCGAAATGTAAACTCTCTGTGAAAGGCAGTTTTTCGCAAGACAAAGTTAAGTCTAAATTATCATCCCAAAGAAATGGAATCAGTTGAAAGACACCAACCAGGTGCTGAGAAATCTTTCTAATGAGACAGTACGGTACTCTCAAATCATTGTGAAAGGCGCTTATACACTTAACGGTTTGTTAATATCTCACAGCTTAACACATACCAATTGATTGATGATAAACACATTGTCGACCTGTCTTAAGACAAGACATTATTTATACACTGAATTCCCAACAGGGACAAATTCGGTGTCAGTTTTAATACATGTGACATGGAAAATCAGCATGACATGGAACTTCATCAAGGGACTCTGAGATGAAACGAAAGTCATCACAATGTCATGTGATAGTCTCTGCGGTTCACAGGAAACAATTCTCAGAAGGCTTTACGTGATAACACAGGATTTCCTGTCAGCAATCCACAGAGAACACCCGTCACTTTGGATAAATAGACTTTTCCGTTCATATCATTGCTACTGATATCAATGTTTACAGGCTGTTTCCTAATTGTCTGGATAGTTATTACTCAAGCGGATGATAATAAGATGGTAGGCCTAATATCATACAACTTTGAAGAGAGCAGATTATATCACAAAGGAAGTGATATGTTAACCCATGGGTGGTAAGCGTGAAACGCACACGGTCAATAACCCCAGCATGCCAAGTTCAATACAGTTTGTCTCCCGTGATATTGTGAACCGAGATATGGAACTTGTTTATTTTCCGAGATAGAGATCTATTCAAGCACTCTTTGGACGTCAGTGCCATCCAACGCTATTTAGCCTTCATTTCAAGAGAAGCGCGCTTTAATGTTGTGCATAACTTAAGACAGAAAGGCGGGAAGTGGGCCCTGTGTTCATGAGGCAGGGAAATTAGGGGACAGTTATGCTGTGCGTTAATAATGATACGTCTGGTCACGCTATGGCCAAGGGGATCATTTCTGTTAAAAGTTCCTGTAGGAAATGTACATTGGATTATCCCTAGGCGTGCCTGACAATAATTGTATATGATGTCCTACCAACTTATAATAGGCTATTCACTGTCCATTTACAGACACGTTCATGGTTTCAGTGTTTATGTGCTTTGGGAAATATGAAAAAAAATAATAGAGAGGGTTAATGGTACTATGCAAAGTTGGAATATAGGATTAGGAAAACTTTTTTTTTTTTTATGAGTCACCAAAAGTGAATTCATAAGTCTATTCTTTCCTGTGTTGCTGGAAACCGTTTCACGCAGCGTTGCCGGTCCTTGGGATTTTTCCCAAGATCTTGGGATTTGGGGGGTTACCTGGGGATCTTGGCATTGTTTTAAACGATATTTGGATTTTTCGGGTTTTTGTGTATTTAATTTTATTTCTTCATCACAAAAAAAAAAAGCATAAAATTGCCCTTCCTCTCACAACACCATTTGCAACTAATGAACGGTTGAGAAAAGCAAATGGGCTATATAAAGGGGCTGGTTGAGATTCCTTGTGTCAGAGGATCTACCGCGTGATCTGAGAACTAATCATTGGCGTTGCTTAGTTTAAATTTAGTGTTTAAGAAAACCGAAAATTTTGAAGGCATTTTGGGGGGTTGGAAAAAATCTTGGAATTTGCCATCTCACCTTGGCACTTTCTATAGGGGATTCCTGAAAATCTTCATCTGCAACGCTATTTTCACGATATTTCCAATCATAGATCTGGAAGGAAAATATTCAGCTCATTTTATATTTCTTAAAAAAGGTTGTTTAGGCTACGTAGTCCTTACTTTTAATAAATGCTATTCTATGTCAACAAAATTCTAGCACGAGTGACTCGTAAAAAGAAAAACATTCTGCGTTTAGTCAAAGCAGAAATCTGCCACACTAGTTGTCTGATTATCCTGAGTATTAAATCAATTAACGCTCCCATGTGGACGCACGTGCGACCCATCACAGCATGGAAACAGGTCAAGTCCGCGCTTCAGCAAAGTCCCTGGTGTGATAGTGAAGCTGTCACCGTGGTGAACGATGGCTGCCAAAATATCCCATGTGTCAGTGATGAGAGCACTGTCATTTATCTGAGTTTGTCTTTAGAAATATCGAAGCCTAGTGGAAACGTCTCGTTTATGGATTTCTGAAGAAGAGGGTGCATAATGTCTAGATACCTCTTCTAGCCTCGAACGTTTATACAGTATGTAATGAATAATATGTTACTGACTTCACATCTTGTCACCTAGGGTTCTTGTCCACAGTATTCGCTCCCCCATTGTTACCGAATATGACGTATGGAAAACCCTCTTTGCCTCTATAGCGGTGAGGGGCGGAGCGGAACGGAAGCAGTGGACAGGTATGCAGAGGCAAAGGGTGTTTTACGTCATTGTCCGTAAAAATAGCCGAGCGGAGCGGATGCTGTGGACAAGAGCAGTAAGATAATTACACAATTAGGAAGAAACACCAGTAGATGTCGTACTTAAAGTACCCACACTGAGAGGGACGGGGGGTGTCCCCAACGTACATGGCGGAAGGCGGGTGTCAGTGAAGCTGGATAATGAATTAAAAGTTTTTTCTAATTTTTTTTTTCTCAACAAAACAGATTGTAGGTTTAAATCAGGGCCGGTTTAAGAGCCTTAGAGGCCCTACGCACTTAAAACATTTTGGAGCCCCCAAATACTGTACATATATATGTAATTCAAAATATAAATAAAAATAAACCATTAAAAAAATTTTTTTAATTAAAGAGCGACTCTTATAAGCCAGCAAATACTTTAATTATTTTTTTTATTTATTGCGGGGGGTCCTTTTTGTAGACCCCGGTTCAGCGGCACCACTAATTGCAGTTTTGCACTGAAATGGTCCATGATAAATCTGGCAATGAAAAATGTCTGTGGTGCCCCCCTTTCCATGATGCCCTAAGCACGTGCTTATTTTGCTTAGTGGTTAATCCAGCCCAGAATTGAATACAAACAAAAACACACTCAGGCTATACAAATTTGTAATAAAAAGTCAAATAATCCGTGCAAAATGGAATTTATCAAAATGCTTCTGAATACAGACTCTTTCAACTTCCGCGTTACGGTTGTTTGCGGGGAGCCGCACGGCTTCGAAATGCACCGTGTAGGGCAAAAACCTCAACTTGTCCTGATGATGGCATCTGAATATGTGCACATTCAAAGCAAAGATGCATTTTTATGCCAGAACCAGCACGTAACGGGTTTGTACAGTTGGGTGCCCAACAAGAGGATGGCATCGTTTGACCGTTGTCATCCACCGCTTCCGCCCTACAAGTGGGGCACGCCGCCATTTTGTTTGCCAATCACGTGATATGGAGGACGGTAAATGAAAAGGGTCTGTAGACGCTTTCTCGTGGACACTCACCATTCACATTAGTACCGCGCACTCGTACGAGGTGTCGAAACCAGACGTGTGCAAAGTGGACAAAGAGGAGAGACGGGGGTTAAAAAAATTGCCAAAATCGTACATACATACTTTCCCCCGACAGATGCCGACTACATTCCACAGATGTGGATGACAAACTTTAAAAGAAAAAAAGAAGAAGAAGAGAAGAAAAAAAAAGGGGAGAGGGGGGGGGGAGGGGGCAAATTTATTTCCGTTGTGAATGTCTGAACTGGTGTGACATGATAAATCTTGCGCTTTCATGTCCTATGTTGGGTATATGGCTTGACATAACATGCCATTCCCCCCGTACGAACTGCCGTTGAAGGAATTAAATATTCAAATACTAATCAAGATAGACTTGCAAAAATTGGGTTTTCCCCAGGGTTTTCCCCATGATGACAATTTGTGAAATGTCGGCCGTTATGTAGGTCTAAACATTAGGAATATTTGGTGGAAATAAAATAAGAATTGTGGAAGACCAAACTGGCACATAATGCCAAGTACGAAACAGCCGGCAATGCCACAAAAATACAAGTTTTATGGTGAAAAATAGAAATGGAGATGAAGATTGGAAAGTGCAAACATAGTTTTCATAATATATACGAAAAGTGAATAGTTTGTTTCAGTGGTTGATCGATATTTTGTGTCAATTAACTAGCTTACTGATGTTGGGGATCAGAGTTCGCTGACCGTTGTAATTATATTTTATCATCCACCCAGTGCAGCTGGCTATCAACGGTCCTGCAGTTGCAGTATACTGTTCCAGTAATCATAATAACATCATCACTGTTTGTATCACGGTAATTAAAGGGTTAATGCCATTTTAATACACGGGAAAATTGTAAGTGTTACTCGTGCAACTTTCAAGACATGGAGACATCAAAGAGAAATTCTGGAACTGAGCGATTTTAATACTCTAATGGAACTCTGTCATTAACTGTTGCTCGTGTTTTTAGGTAAGGCTGGTACTGAAGACATGTAAGGAAAAACTGTTTCACTGGGTGGAAATAGGGTGACGGGAATTGATAGAAGAAGGATCGAACAGTCTGACAGAGTTGGTAATGAGTGGCGGTGGGGGTAAGAGTGAGAGAGGGAGGGAAATGGTGTGGGCGAGGGAGAGAGAAGGGGAAAGGGCGAGAGCGGGGGAGACAGAGCTTGGGAAATATGGAGAGAGAGGAGAAGCGAGTGGGAGACAGAAAGGAATTGGAAGAGATGGAGAGAGAGAGGTAGGAGGGAGAGAGCTGGGGAGGGAGTGAGAAAGAAGACAGAGAGACAGAGCTTTGGAAATATGGAGAGAGAGGAGAAGCGAGTGGGAGACAGAAAGGAATTGGAAGAGATGGAGAGAGAGAGGTAGGAGGGAGAGAGCTGGGGAGAGAGTGAGAAAGAAGACAGAGAGACAGAGCTTGGGAAATATGGAGAGAGAGGAGAAGCGAGTGGGAGACAGAAAGGAATTGGAAGAGATGGAGAGAGAGAGGTAGGAGGGAGAGAGCTGGGGAGAGTGAGAAAGAAGACAGAGAGACAGAGCTTGGGAAATATGGAGAGAGAGGAGAAGCGAGTGGGAGACAGAAAGGAATTGGAAGAGATGGAGAGAGAGAGGTAGGAGGGAGAGAGCTGGGGAGAGAGTGAGAAAGAAGACAGAGAGACAGAGCTTGGGAAATATGGAGAGAGAGGAGAAGCGAGTGGTAGACAGAAAGGACTTGGAAGAGATGGAGAGAGAGAGGTAGGAGGGAGAGAGCTGGGGAGAGAGTGAGAAAGAAGACAGAGAGACAGAGCTTGGGAAATATGGAGAGAGAGGAGAAGCGAGTGGGAGACAGAAAGGAATTGGAAGAGATGGAGAGAGAGAGGTAGGAGGGAGAGAGCTGGGGAGAGAGTGAGAAAGAAGACAGAGAGACAGAGCTTGGGAGAGATGGACAGAGGACGGGAGAGAGAAGGGAAGAGAGTGGGAGACAGAAAAGGATTGGGAGAGATGGGGAGAGAGGGGGGAGAGTGAGAGAGATGATGAGAGAGAAAGAGAGAGAAAGATACACAGGGAAAGAAAGGTAGAAAAATACAGAGACTGAGAGAGAGAAAGACAGAGAGGGAAGGAGACAGAGAGAGAGAAAAAAAAGAGAGAGAGAAAGAGAGAGGGGGAGACAGAAAGAAAGAGAAAGAGACAAAGAGAGAAAGATGACACAATACAAAGCAAAGGAGCTGAACAGCACGCACCATAAAACTTGTCCATAAAACGGAACTTGCTCACTCACCCATTCAACAAGCAGTTTTATGTGCTCAGAAGCAAAGGAGTATAATTATTATGAGTTTACCGAGGTTATCTCGGGTATGTGGTTTTTATGAACATAACCTTTTAGTATTAGCGAGTGCGGAATAATTAATTAATGTAAAAAAAAACCAAGAAGAAAAATAGTCATCTTAAGAGAAGATAATATTATCGATCATACGTAAGTTTAATATAATATTCCACGGCCTTAAAGACTGAACTTTGTGACCTTCAGCTGTAAAGAAAATCAGCGGCTGTGTCTGTGCCGTGACACATCAATTTTCTGTGTTTACTGCTATTCCATGGAGAATTAAGGTCACGCAAAAATCACAGAAAATGTTCGTCGCGGTGTCACTGATTTCTTGACATTCCATGAAATTCGATTACGGAGCGTATAGAGTCTGGAGCTTTGTTTACTTTGGGGCCTTGGCGGGTTGCGTGATTTTTTTCCGTACGAGCTTTAGCAAAATTCAGGAGCGGTTCAGCAACACACCCCCAAACACAAGTCATCGACTAAGGGCTTTCTCGTCCTACCGAACACTGCCATGGGTGCTGCAATCTCTGGACTGTGCCTGATATGACTCTGAACGTCACCGAAAATCCCTTGGATGTGTTGGAGCTGTCCTGTGTTTGGGGGTGTGTTGCTGACCCGCTCCTGAATTTGCTAAAGCTCGTAAGGAAAACATCACGCGGGCTGCCGGGCCTTCAAATCAGGACCGAGCTTTAGAGGTCTGTAGCGTAACACCGCATGCCTGTGCAGTGGTTATCGAAAGAAGGAAGTGAAGCATATTGATACGCAGTAAGTATTCATGCATTTGAAATTATAGAACGGCAGATCAGCATTTTATAGTAAATATCGCTGGCGCATTTATGAAACGGCACAGGTATATTCAGACAACTACCAATGACAATTTTCCTTTGCTAAATATTCCAGAAAGCCTGAAATAATTTATTTCCCACGTCGATTAAAGGGGACCACAATATTTCAAATGTACTGAATAATGTATTTAAGATAAGATACCAACGGACATAGTAAAATCCATGCTACAGACGTGGAATTGGCCTGTACATGTGGGGAGAATAAATGACAACAGGTGGACAAAACGCTGCATGGTATCGCACCCAAGGACAGGAAGAAGAACAAGAGGACGACCAGGAAGAAGATGGAAGAATAACATTAAACAGCGAGGGGGGGGGGCAACATGGATGAGGAAAACATCAGACAGAAAAGAATGGAAGTCCTTGTCGGAGGGCACCATTCTGCAGTTCATGGACAATGCCTTGGTGAAAAGGTGAACACATTTCTTGTTTAACAGGTTTTCTTCCTCCCCGTTTAAATGAACTACTTCGCAATTGTGCGAGTTTAGAATAAGGTCAACGATTTATTGACTGTTGCCAGAGAAGTTCAGTGTGCTGGCAAAGAAACAACATGTGTTAAATTGTTATTAGAGACTGTCATTGACTTTTTACTACAGCCTCCTTTCTTGATGTTACAGCAACGCATCATTTATGATATCGGAGCTACAATAAGGAAAAGGGTTATCGTTCTACATGATATTAGTATTTCGTGAAAACTGAGTTACGATATGTGGAAAAAGTATAAGTATCTTTTTAGAAAGTGAAAACGCTGATTTCAGTAGTTAGCAGGTTAAATTTGTGTGGTTCCCCTTGTTTCTTATCTCTTTGTCTGGTCCTAAATTTTACAGAAAACCAGAGGCGTAATTAGGGCCCAGGAAGGGCATATACCACGAGTCCCAAATCTGGGCCAACTCTAATTGTGGTACAGTAATTCAGGCAGTAATTTAAAGAGGCTTTTAAGTGGCGCCAGTTTCTGATATTTTTTATTATTATTATTATTATTTGTAGTGGGCCCCATCAGACCTAGTTATTCCTCTGCAGAAACCGTTTTTTCTGTCTATAGAGCATCATTTATTTTATTCTTGATCCCGGACCAAAAAATGTGGCCAAACACAGGAAAATTAATGCACTGTAAAGAAAAACAAATCCTCTTCATATCATTGTGAATTGTTTACCCGATTGAACGTTTTGCCTCAGGCTGTGCCCGACATGTTCCGAATCCTCCATGTTAATTTTGTATTATCGAGAAGCTTTGTTGTTGTTGTTGTTTTGTTACATTTCTCTTCAACAATCATGAAGACGCCGAATAGAGCTCCGCCCGCGGAAGGACTTCAAGCGATAGCAATCAAGAATAACTTTCCTGCGGGACCAAATGTCACAATTTTCCATTTTAATGTCGCTGATGTATTTTTAGATTAAGAACGTCAGTCGCTAAGATTTCCAATTCAGGTGCTTAATAAACTGCTCAGGCAGACAGTGAGGAGACAGGGAAAATGAGAGAGAAAGAAAGAAAACAGATAGACAGACAGACGTACGGAACGACAGGCAGACAGACACACTGACCGACAGACATACAACCAGATAAAAGCCAATGTTGATTTTAAAAATCGCAGGATGAGAAAGTGACAGGACATGAAAATTCAGCTCCATTGACCTGGCAGCAATTGTATGATGTCTCTGTGAACTCTGGGAAAGTGCTACAGACATGTGTCTTTACCAGTTCTAGGAGAATAATGGTCTTGGAAAAAAAGCAGAACATAATTATGAGCTATGATAGTAATATAAGTTTTCTGTGACAATCCACTCACACAGAAGAGTTAGAATGGTATTGGATCAGCAATACAAGAGGAAGAAATTACCTTGTTTGCGCCGTCCCCGGGACTCACGCGTCACTAAGTGTAAACATCGTAATGACATACCTTACTAATCATGTTTCTGTTATCCATAATATTCAAATCAACATGTGGAGGACGGTTTGGGACATTTCGTCGCTTCCATGACGAACTATCTTATCGCTAAAAATAGCATTTTCGGGTTTTTGCAGAATTTTGATCTAAACATCAAGATCTATGTGTCCTGTAAAGGATTTTGTCGAATTCATGTTAGTTTTTGTAAAAATGAAAATGACCGTACTGTCCTATCGCAACGTTGGTTACCTTTGTTCCATGACGAACTGTCCTATCGAGATAAGACTCTTCGTCAGCGAGCCGCGCCCAGGTGGGCTGGTCATTCATTGTTTGACGAACCGTCTTATGATAATCGGACACTGACAATACGAGGCTAAACACTCTTAGAACTTTTTGGGATCTCGGTATCTTCGCCAGCAAAGAAACTGGGTTGCTCAGCATTCCCAGTGTGTCAGTTCTGAAGTTCACGGAGACGGAATTCCGCGAAAAAGGGAAAAAGCAATTGCTTACTTATTACCGCATGAAGGCAAGAATACTAAGGTGTGTCAGACAATGTTCCTAAACACCATTGGAGTCTCCACATCGTTTCTCAAGACAGTTATTAAGAAAATTAATGAGTATGGTGTATTGGAAAAGGGGAAAAGAGGTGGAAGGACAGAGAGCAATAAAGTCCGAGAGAAGAATCATCGATTCCATTTGCCCAAAAAAGACATTTGCAGTTTGTGGGAAACAAAGTATAAAGACAATCCCCAAGACGAGGAATTCATTCAGCAGTACACAAAATATATCTGAGAAAGGGATGAAGTTCGAAAAATCTTAAAAGCTTGCACAAAAGAGTGAAAGAAATGCTAACGTAACATGGTTACTGCTGTTTTTTGATCTAGAAAAAGTCCTCAATCTGCCCATATCGCAGAGGGTTACGTTTAGCTTCTTATAGCTTCACTATATTCGAGACGTCTAACAAGCAAGGTCATTGCTATTTCTGGCAGGAGGGTCAAGCTGGGCATGGTGCCAAAGAAATTGCCAGTTGCATGGAAACGTTTTTAAGAAGTCTCGATTCACGAGGCGTGACCATTTTATGTTGTTCTCGGACGGATGTGCTAGACAAAATTAAATGGTATTCTGCCATCGATGTACAGAAACGACCTCAAGACGACAGCTTCCCTGCAACAAATATCGCATCGTTTTTTTGAAAGCAACTAAGGCCAAACCCCAGGTGGCTCAATGCATAGCGTGGTTGAAGGAGCAATGAAAAGGATTCCCGAAATTATGATGCCTGCAGAGCTAGCGAGCATCATCAGAATGTCAGCCAAAAAGTTACCCTACACAGTTACAGAACTTGCAAAAATTGAAATCTCTGACCGGAAGACTGGCTGGAAATTCGGGAATTCTGCGCACCAGGATATCAATGGGAACAGTACGAAGTGGACAAATTTTATGCAAATTGAGGTGAACCACATAAATTCCTTTTCAAAAACTCACACCTTGAACAAGATTGCGATTCCATTACCTTAAATAAAAGGTTAACAAGCAATGAGCAGGGTACCTCTAATGCCTACGAGGAACAGCCAACGCTGTCAGCAGGGAAGTATGGAGATCTAATGACTCTGTGTCAAGGTAGAACCCCAATGATCTGTAACCCAGATCATCAGGCATTTTATCAAAATCGGCCGCATTAGACATTAATTATAAAACGTCCATTCTCCTATAAAGCTACAAAACGCGCGTACTTTTATAATGCTTTTCAATAAGCTACTACTTCTAGGTATTCACCTTTATGGTAAACATTGTCATTGTATGTGTGTGCCTGTGTGTGCGTGTGAGTGTGTTTTTGTGAGTAAGTGAATGAGTGCGTGAGTGAGTAAGTGAGTGTGGGAGTGGTGAGAGGACGACCAAAAAAAAAACCACAACTGAGAAGATGACAGAGACAGAGAGAGAGAGACAGACAGAGAAAGGGACAGAGTGATAAAGAGAGCAAGAATGAGTCAGAGAGAGAGAGAAGGAGAGAGAGAGAGAGAGAGATAAGAAGAGTGAGAATGAATGAGACTGAGAGACAAAGAGAAATTTTTCTTGATAAAAAGAAAGAAAATCTCTTTGATTTGTGTGTGTGTGTGTGTTTTGAAACTCTTTAATGTTCGAAGTTTTAATGTCAAATTTAAGATGAAAAATAAAAACCTTTTTCAATTAACATTATTCTTCCTGTATTTCAATTTGATCCCTCTCTTAATATCACTCTGTAAACACAACATGATTCACATGATGCAACACGACTGATGGCGAACAACCAGGCTTAGTATTTAATAAAATTAATGAAAATAGATAATAATGAGTTGTAACAAAAAGCTTGTTCAAAGTCAATTTTATCATTGGTCAACCGCCATGGGAATGTCTTAACCACTGTAGCGTGGCCACTTCTCTCCATGACGAACTGTCCTAACCCCGCACAGGTGTCTTATTGACCCAGTCCTGAGCGGTTTGTTTTATGACGAACTGTCCTGTCGGGGGGGTTGCCATGAATTGACAACATTTGAGAAAAACTGCAAACACAATAAATATCAAACTTTGTAGCATTTCGTAGGCAAGAGAACAAGCTTTACATCCATGTATATTACTGCGCATTTGTACGTTTAAATCGAGAGGTAGAGCGAGTTGAATCTTGCAGGTGACTCAACAGAAACTTTAAACCGCTCCAGCTCGAAAGTAGGTTTTGCGCGATAAGACAGTTCGTCATGGAAGCGACGATTTGTGCTATATCATCATAGTGTGATATTACCATAGCATGTCTAGAATCTCCTTGACCTTATCGATTTAATTGCTCTAACCTTTCGTCAGATCGGCACGACATACACACAAATTATGTGGCACAAAGGGCAAAGAAAATACCAGCAAGTGTTTAGTATAAACAATTCAAGAAGTGCATCATTTTTTCTTCTGTGTTTCTCAGTAAGTCCAAGAACAACAAGATGTTTAGTCTCTGTTTACGCCTCTGCTTTACCACAAATGTCATGGCAGTGCAGTGTCGTGTTGGTAAGATATTTTGGTAAATTAACAGCATAAAGTGAAATGGTTCTAGTTGTGATTTGGGTGGAAAAAAAAAGTTGTATTTTCCTGAACAGAATTCTCAATGTTTTTGTGACGTTTGGTCATTATGTTGTAATAATTATTAAATTATGCTTTACAATGACAAATCAGTTTCTTGGCAGAAACAGGAAAACGACACTTAGATGAATAATCATTGGCATTATTATCAATTCACGCTCGGATAGTCATCTCTCAGCCCTTTCCCCTCCCTTGTCCCAAAACACAGAAAGATAACATGGGTCATACTGCCAAATTTGTTATTTACACAGTGAATTGGGGAGAGGGGGAATGAAGTGCAGGCGTCATGGTTAGGGGCAAGATCACATTTGCCCTTGCCCTATCGGCCACAACAACATTTTCGTTGACGAAATGACCACAGTAACGGTCACTGGAACTTGGCCATAAACGGGTCACAAAAAAAGCCTTTTGCGAATTAGGCCCCGCGCGTACCATGTT
This sequence comes from Onchidella celtica, assembly GCA_963931925.1. Classification (NCBI taxonomy): domain Eukaryota; kingdom Metazoa; phylum Mollusca; class Gastropoda; order Systellommatophora; family Onchidiidae; genus Onchidella; species Onchidella celtica. Next base: position 26,131,207 of record OZ007570.1, read on the forward strand.
AAAATTAACCACCCGTTCAATGCAAGCAATCTTTCGTGTGGCGTGCAGCACGGTAAACTCTTTGCCAAGCAAGGGAAAATCTGCGTTTGCACGCCGTGCAGCAGGCGAAACGGGGTAGTGCGCGCGGCCCCTTAGTTTTTCCTTCCGTTGATGCCGGGCAGGGTCGCCGGGAGATTCAAGCGCCGGTTCAAAGGGAGGCGTGTAGCCTTTGTGGGAGTAAGTCTGTGTGTCTAAACAATCTCAATCGTTACTTCTATCCACCGTTTTCTTGGTCTTCCTTTCTCTCCAAATCCTTAGGCTATGGTGGTGAATGCTCGGAATGCTGGCTGGTGTGGCGCCATTCTCTTAACGTGTCCAAACCATTTCGAGGGCTCCGTGCGCAAACACCCTGACTAGATTTTTTTTCATTTTTGTTTGTTTGGTTTTTTGTTTTGTTTTTTTGCATAACTATTCTGTTTCGCCATAGTCAATACTACATTTTGACATAATGCGAATTCCATTATCGAATTTATTGACCTAATTGTTGATGAGGATTTGAAGGTCATAACAGACATTTGATACTTCACGTCAAACTTTCCAAATCGCTCTCCTGTAAAATTTACAAAACTGGTGATACGGTCTTTGAGGAGGCACCCCTCGATTTGATCTGTTGCCTGGGCATGTAATCTATTACTGGTTCCGTCCCTACTATTCCTCTAATGTCCTCGTTTCTAATGTTTTCTCCTCTGGTCTTGTTTGCTACTCTCCGGAGACACCTCATTTCGCATATATCTTGGCTATAATGCCCCCAAAGTGGACCCCACCGAAAATCAAATATACACACAGAAAAAAGTACTTATGTCACTGGGACCTGTACCCAGCACGGAAGCAATTTCCCTGTTTGGCTGATATGAGTTGAACTATCACAGCCTCTATCACCACCTGTCAGACAGCAATAGATCTGGCGTCGTCTACACCAGACCAAACAACTAGTACCAATCACTGTACTATCTGATAACAACGGCACCTCACGACGTCCCCACCTTGTACATCTTCCGCAATGCGCCGCCACTTTGAACAGATCGCGGGTGTTTTGTGGATGAGGAAGATTGTCATTAGATTATTTAAGGTCTTGCCCATGATAAAAAATGACCCAAACTCAGACATTCTTGATGTCAAGATTTATGAATATTTAAATATTGGATTTTTTTTCTTCATACTGCACAAATAATCTAAGTCTGTGGTCTTAATTCTGTTCCTTTTAGGGCTCAGTGATAGCAGAAGATATGGGAAACCAACAAAGAATAGTAATAATAACCATTATAACAGAGAGAAAGTGTTGCTGAAACAGTAATCAAAATTAGCGTCATATTTCAGAGTCTAAAGCTGCAGCTTAGGCCGATAACACATTTATATGATTACACTTAGAGAATTCAGTGAGCAAATGGATACCAAAAAATAAGGAAGATCATAAGGTAATGAATTTGTGGTCCATTTTCTCACTGTACTTAATATTTCATAATATGTAAAACAGTTGTAGTTTGTTGTTGTCTTTGTTGTTGCTGCTGTCTGGGGGCCAAGTGTTCTTGTCGTTATTGTTTTTTTTTCACCGAAAAATAGCACGTGTTTTTAAGAAATCTACCAATTCTCTTCATATGTAATGTACTTTCCTACATACGATCTCAAATACACAATGCGGCACCAGCTTAACTGAAACAAAAGAGAGAAAGGAATCTGGGATTTAGGACAATTATTGTCTAAAAATAGAAGTGACAAAACTATTGAAACAAAGTTTAGTTCTCCAGGAAGGGTTAGATTATTCCTTGGGGCCAATCCGGTCATCTTTGTCTTTTTGCCCAATTTTGACCTTGCTTATAGCACTGCTGCGACCCCACAGTTTTTCTGTGGTTTTTATAATAATAGGTCATCTCAGGTCTAGTTGACCCAGTCGTTGATCCTTGTTCTAGGTGTTTCCTTTTGTTACCGTTCCGAAAGCTTTTCGGGGGCCGGGAGGGGAGGAGGAGGGTTTACAACATTTCCTCCTCCACTTCCACCCCATTCATTCTGCTTTCTCTCTCTCTTTCTCTCTCTCTTTCTCTCTCTCTTTCTCTCTCTCTCTCTCTCTCTCTCTCTTCTTTCTCTCTCTCTCTTTCCCCACTCTTTCTCTCTCTCTCTCTCTCTTATTCACCCTCTCTTTCTCTCTCTCTCTTTCTCTGTCTCTCTGTCTCTCTCTCTTACTCACCCTCTCTTTCTCTCTGTCTGTCTCTCTCTCTCTCTCTTCCCCCCCCCCCTCTCTCTCTCTTCCCCCCTCTCTCTCTCTCTCTCTCTCTCTCTCTCTCTCTCTCTCTCTCTCTTTCTCTCTCTCTCTCTCTCTCTCTTCTTTCTCTCTCTCTCTTTCCCCACTCTTTCTCTCTCTCTGACTCTCTCTCTCTTATTCACCCTCTCTTTCTCTCTCTCTCTTTCTCTGTCTCTCTGTCTCTCTCTCTTACTCACCCTCTCTTTCTCTCTGTCTGACTCTCTCTCTCTCTTCCCCCCTCTCTCTCTCTCTCTCTCTCTCTCTCTCTCTCTCTCTCTCTCTCTCTCTCTCTCTCTCTCTCTCTCTTTCTCTCTCTCTCTCTCTCTGTGTAGGCAGATTGAAAAGTATGCAATTCATATTATTTTATACATTATGTTGCAATGTTGGAGAAGACAAGGACATGGTCCCCCTTTCAGTACAATGAGATTCTATCAAAGATGACGCTCTATGATCCATTCGATTGATGATGACAAACTAGTTTGTTGAACTACCGCTCAAATCAGTTTTCCTGTCGGAAGCCACTGGTACCCAGATCAAGAGTGCATCTAACTATTGGGCCACTCTGTCGGTATCGTATGCATCTATCTATCACATAACATACAGCACATGCAAAGATATCCTATTCTTAGTATTACCACTGTAACAATATTATTATTTTTAACATCCATTTTGACTTTGCTTTCTTCATTTTTTTCTCTTTTTTTTGGAAATTATCACCTTCGTTTTTTCTCGGATTTGTCCATCACTTATTCTTCGTTGTATCCCTTTTTTCCCCTTTCTCGTGCCTTTCTTAGTTCACTTTTACCATACCATCTTCTATGTCTTCACTATCAGCTTTCTATATTATTTTTTCTATGTCACCATCTACCCATCGTCATGACAGCTCAACTTTGTGGTGTAAAGAGGCAGTGACTGTTACCCTAAGTCTTTTTTTCTTCTCCACCTCTATTATCTTTCCTGCTCCACTGGCAAGGATATCAGTATTTCTAGTACTTTGATCACAGAAACGATCAGCTCAAAAGTTATACAACCCAGGGTTTTCTTCCATACCAAAGTCTCCTTGGTACTTCTACAGATACATATCTTTAGTCCTGCATTTCCTCAGTGTGATTCTTCATTTTCACAGGGCGTTGTCTTTTTACTTCCCCACTTTTCCTTACTATCTCGTCGTGTCGTTGGATACTCACACGAATTGTATGTAAATAAACAGTACCATCGTTTCTTTTCCACTCTGCTACTGCAGATGATTCCTTGTTGCATAGTAATTGACACCTTATTGCGTTTTAGCATACAGTCTAGCCCACTGATTTGGCATAGTGATGTATATTCATCTTTTCTGTTGAGTTAAAAAGAATAAATCGGTCTATCTGAAGATCTCTATGTCTGTCAGTTTATCTGTCCATCTATCTGTGTGTATATCTATCTATCTATCTATCTATCTATCTATCTATCTATCTATCTATCTATCTATCTATCTATCTATCATCTATCTATCTATACCTCTATCTATCTATCTATCTATCTCTCTATCTATCCATCTATCTATCTATCTATCTATCTATCTATCTATCTATCTATCTATCTATCTATCTATCTATCTATCTATCTATCTACTTATCTGTTTGTCCGCATGTCTATCTGCCTGTCTGTCTGTCCATTTTTCCATGTACTTATCCATATCTTTGTCTGCCCTTCCAGTCCTGTGTCTGCTTGCCTGCCATATCACACAGACATATTGTTCACTTCCTTGCTATCGCCATATCTAATCCAATTCTTTAGCCAAACTCCGGTTTGGCATGACAAATTCCAATAAAAATCCTTTTTTTTCTTGTCAGATCTGGGCATTCTAGTTATTTTTATCTGTCCTTCTAGTCTGATCAGCTTCCGTATGATTACAGTTCCATACGTCATTGTCCTTGACACAATAAATGACATCGCCTTTTCGTAATCGTTAAATTGATGTTATTATAGATCTTTCTGGAATAACTGCCATTTGGCAATTGATCAGTCCGTTTCGCAATGTTTCATTCATGCTCTACTTCCTCCCCTCCTTCCTTGTTCATCTGTGTTCGTCTTTCTCTCCTGGCATTTGTTCATGATACTTCTGTCGCTGGCCGCGTGGTCCAAATATTTCTCACCATCTCTGTATTATAAATCCTTCCTTTCTCTTCCACTCCCCCTCTTTTTGTTTCTCTTTCTCTCCTCATTTTCCTCATCTAAGCCAGAAAAATATTTGTGAAAAAAAATGTGAGTTAGCTTCATTTGACGTCACAGAACATGGGTGTCCCCAAATATTTAAAGTACTTTTACCCAACATAAACGAGCAGTATTGCAAGACTGTCTTCATTTCACTTCGGGTGACCAAATCTATTATAAAAAAAAAACTCGCTTTTTTTGTAAAAGCCGTAGCTCGGCTATCTGTGCACCAATCGAGCTCAAATTTTGCATACAAATTTCTTTTGGTCTGAAGTTGATTCCTTGCTACACTCATTGCTGAACACTCTCCGTAAGTATTTTTTTGAACTACGCAAATTTGCATTTGTTCCAAATAAATACCATCCGGGCGTGAGTTTTTATGTGGCATGACGTCACTGAATTTGGGCTCCACCTTGCGATCTCAACGTCCGGTTGAAACCGTGCTTCCGAGTCCATCCATAACATTCGTGGTTCTTGCTGCAGTGACAGTGTGGCAAAAACATGCCGAGTCCATCCATAACATTCGCGATGATCCATTTGTTCAGGTACGTTGATGAAGATTTTCAATTTTTATAATAGATCTAGATCTAAATCTAGATCTATATCTACTAACAGATATCTAGGCTAGCTCTAGATCTATATCTTGAAGTCCACGTTTCATCATGTCTTTACATGATAGCTATTCCCCCCCCCCCCGCGAATTTCGCGGGTTCAATACTAGTTTTTAAAAAAAAATCTCATTGAAGAGTTTAGGAAGCCGCCGGCGGTTCATTAAACTCTGTTGAGCGATGGATACGTCAGGAAAGTGCCGCGATGTGCAGATCCTTTGGGAAAACCCGCAAACAGAAGTGAATAAAATGATGTAATACTTCTTTTATTTAACGAAATACTTTTGCATGAGCCCCGAACATCTGTCTTTGTTAATGTCACTTATGATGACAGTCGGCGTTTCTCTTGCATCTGTAGTTGAAGTTCCTTTCCCAGCGTAGTAACCAATACTATGTTTGTAACTTCTTTAGGGTGTGACCAGACAGACGAAAATGTACATGGTTTTTCATTTACCAGAGACAAGCAAAAGAAAGAGGATGTTAAATCATTGGTAAGTAGTCTAGTGAGACTAAAGTTGCTTTATTTGTTAAGCTGTCAAAGGAGTTGTAAAAATTCCCAATAGTGTTAATTAAGTGTCTCTTGTGACAGGGGAATTGTCTACAAAGTGGCTAGGGCTAGATTATTTACTGTTTTTTAGGTAGGCGATTATAAATCCTAGTTTGTACAACGAAGACAATATGTCACACACGTTTGCTGATTTTTGCAAAAGAAGTATCATAAACCCATAGCATATCGGTCCTAGCTGATGTTTGTTGTTGCTGTAACTGTCCGTCTACTGCTGTCGTCGTTGTTATCCTATTTGTCTTTTAATGATGATGAGGGTGTTTTTGCATTCTGTTATCTTTTAAGTGAGCAAAGAAACTTGACATGTCTTAAAATATCTTTTTGTCTCTTTACATAGCTTCTGAATCATTGCATGAGGCGGCGGCACTGCCAATAACCATCTGAAACATGTGTTTTTCAGTTGATTAAATAAATATATTAATAACATTTTGTGTTGGAAGCTCTTGGTATGTATCCACACATGTGTTTGGACTGCATCTTCTCTGAGCATCACACGTGAACATAAACCTATATATTTACATATGGACACAAAGAGATGGAGAGGCATAATGTACATCGGTCTACAGGCACACACTGACACACGTATACATTCACGAGAGGAGGTGGGCAAAAGGTCTACGGCTTGGCCCTGGTTATCCTTGAAATTTCCACTCTCTGGAACCTTTTTTGAATGACCTCATTTCGTCTTTCTGGTGTTTGTTTTTTCCCCGCTTCCTTTTTCCCTGAAATTAAATTTTGAGATCAAATGGAGCACAACTGTATGTAACAAGGAGATCACGGTCTCGTGTTAGTTGAGTCCAGAATCCAGGTATAACTCGGTGGGAGACTAAATTAAGAAGACAAAGCGGCGTAATTCGATCAGAAAATGGAGTTACCGTTCGTTACAACTTAAGTAAGAGTTATCACGCAATGCTGTTTCGTTACGCTCACTGAATGTTTATCTAAAACTGTTTTTTATTTTTACGGTAACATACGGGTGTACATTTTTTTGTGCTTAAACTATATTTAATGGGTCATATAATAGGCCGCCATGTACAGTGTTAATTTATAGCTGTGTGATTAGTAATGTTTCAAATCTGAGATCTGGGAATCTCTATTGTAAGAAAAAAAAAAACAGGCATTATGTTAAAGAATTGCAGCAACTCGTATACATTTCTTTCTTAGACGTTAATTCATACATTTCGGACCGCTATGGTTTGCTCATACACTGCGGTGAGCCACGGAGCCGGTACGAGAGAGTCTGAAAGATGTGCTGCGAAAATTTCAAATTACATTAGAAAGTCAAAGAAGCTGTGGTAAATATACCCAGATGATTATAATATCTTTACTGAAATGATTTAAGTTTTCCAAATTCTCTTCTTTTTTTATATACATATATAATGATAGTGCTTAAACCTCCCCCTTGCTTCTGTTTGCCTTCTCCCCACCCCCATATTTTTTCTTAGGTCATCTTCCTCTGTGCGTGATCGAATCTACGTTGAGCGACTCAGTCATTCAAATTGGAAGAGATAGACGGCTCAAAGGACCGTACCGAAATCAGTGGGATTGTAAGTCTTTGCAAGCCTGGTGGGGTTTTCTACAAAGCTCTGACCGCTGGATAGTGTGGACTGTGTGTTAAACGTTGCCGGACAGTTGAGGAAAAGGTAACATCATAGCTAGACAGATGTGTGGACACGTTCACATAATGCAAAGTGTGAATCCTTCTTCAAAATGACAGTAAAATTAACACTTAAGACAGTGTGTATTACAATAGATGCAATAAAGATCGAAGAACTAGGGACACGTTGGTCTAGAGGCAAGGTGGTTGCTTCTCATGTCGAAGATACCGGGTTCGATTCCCGGTCGGTACAGGTAGGATTGAGCACCTGGTCTTCTCGGATAAGGACGAAAAGCTCGGAGGGCCATGTGCACGTTACGAACGGTAAAGATACCGTGGCAGTTGGAAATCGAAATAATATTGTGCTCGGGCAAAATTTAAAAAAAAAACAAAAAAAAAAACCACAAAAACATAGGAAACATAAACAAGAAAAGTGAGGTGTAAATGTCAAGAACAGCGAAACCTCCTAAAATGAAGAGCATAAACAGATCAAGGAACTGCAAAATTAGCATTGAAAGTATGAGTTTGCTGTGTACATAAAAAGAGAACTAATCTTGTGAAAGAAGCAATTACCTAATGAAAAACCTCGTTGGTGAATACATATCACTTCCAAGGGGAAAAAATTATTAGAAATGGTTCTTACAATAATGCATGATAGCAGTGATTCACAAACCTATGAGCCCTTTCAGCGGAAATTGATGTTGATTACCCACACAGCATGGAGACCTGGAAACAGATTAATAATGTCTGCGCTGAGACGCCGAGACATTCCTGGGGGGGGGGGGGGGAGAGAAATAGGCTAGATCAGTGGTTCTCAAAGTTTCTGGGGGAGGGGGCCAACGCCAAAAATAGAGCGACAAGGGGGCGAAAACTAAGAAAGAGGCAACGGTTTTGGAGGGGGTAGGGGGAGGGGGGGGAGGAGAGAACATGAATGGAGGACGATTTGGGGGCAAATATAGGGCAACCACTGGCTTGTTCCACAGCATGCGTAGATAGATTTGATGAACAGAAAAAAACTTCTTTTTTTTTTCTTAATTATGGTAAAGGATGTTTTCTTTTATACGATGAATAATCAAAACACCTAATATTATTTATCAAGCTTTGAAAAACACACCATCATGATTTGTGTGTAGCCTGTTTTCTTTTGAAATGTATCTGTTGAGTTTTAGTAGGGATTTTGATTGAGGGGGAGGGGGGGGGGATGAAAAAAAAACTTGGAGCCTATGGGAAAACAGGTTGAGAACCACTGTGCTAGATCGTCGCCCTTTTACTGCCAGAAATAGAACATTCAGTTGCCCTGGAGAAAACATGTAGTAGTCAATAGAGGATCGTGACAAGGATCATCACGGCGTTAATGAAGAAAACTGAGAAAACAGGAAGCTGACGTCATCGTCCACATACATATGCATTGATTTTTCAAGTCCCTTCAGCAACAGCCAGCCGAGCGTGCCAATCCACAGTTTAAACAGCATAAATATTAGTGTAATGCCTACCAGATTTCTGGCCATGTTGGCCAAATCAATGGTTTAAAAGGCATAAATATTAATGTAGTGTTTTAATACTTCAAACGGCATAAATGTATTGTAATGCTAAAGGGTTTTAGCAGTTCCGTAGATGTTAGTGGAATGCTTATTTTTAATAGTTTATGGGATAACAGTGTTAGAGTAATTCTAGGAAATTCCAATAGCTTAAAGGGCATAATATTAGAATAATACTAACCAATTTTAAACGGCTTATGCCATCGGCGATAAGTTCAGAACTTCGAATAAAATTTCCCTGAAAAGCTCAAAAACTGGTTTAAGCCATGAAGACTTTCTGTGAGAAAATTTCGAAATCATTAGAATATGTATTGAAAATATGCTTTTAAAGTTAAGATTTGAACTTCTCTCCTCTTTGTGCTGGTCATAAGTTAAGTCTACATTGAAAGGGTCCAATTTTTGCATGATGATACACATTCATTATTGTTTACTCTAGACAGTATTTTCATTCTGTATCAACAAGTCTTGGTAGTTGGTGTCTCTCAGATAAGCATTCTCTGCAGTTATTATCTCAGGGCAGTCTCATTTCTCTGGACACAGCAGCACGCCATGTCTTATTTTGTCAGCCCCGTTGTCGTTTGTTTGCCCCTTGCATCCGTCTGAGGAATTGTAGTTTTCGTGTTGTCTTTTTCCAATATGAACCTAATCAAGATTTCCAAAATAGGAAATTCTATTCCACGGTCAACGTGTGGTTTCACTGGGAGAGATATTACAAAAAAAGGGTACAAGAAGCACAGTGGCAGACTTAATAACTGATATGAACAGCGAAAACTTCCTTCTTTTTTTATTTTTAACAACTCTATTATCAAAAACGCTTGCCATCTAACTAACAGTGAATACGTGAACTTTGATGAGTTATATGTACATTCGTGCAAACAGAAACTCAAATCAGTTCTAAATGATTGCTCACACCCCTTGTTCCATCAGATAGTCCGATCCCAAAGAAGTGGACGAATACTGTATTTAAAAACAAACAGAGAGCGCTATAGACGATCTTTTTTGCCATCCGCAATTCGAAGTAGCAGTGTTTCCTGATGTGGTATGCTGTTGTTAGTTTTTCCTAATGGATTGTTCTTACAGTGTGTGTGTTTGTGTGTGTGTGAGCAATGTTCTTACTTGTTGGTAATGTTGTGTGAGCAATGTGCGTGTGTGTGGTATGCGTTAAAGACCTGTAGGTCTTAGATATTGTATTTGCTGTTGTACTGTTACTGATGCTGTGACAACAAATTTCCTGGACACAGGATAATAAAGTCATATCTTATCTTATCTTAACTGCCAGTTTGCTATTAAGATCAAGACTTTTCAAGACATCTCCTCTAGGCTGATTATTCAAAACTTAACGATACAATTACTGGCTACTATCTCAATTCATTCAGTAAAGGCGCTGTCATACAGGGTCAGAAAAAGTAGTAAGTTCTACAGTGATATCAGCGTAAGTGTAATGGGCAATTTGTTCCATAATGGCCCACAAAGTCATGTATATATACCGTGTGAAGTGCAATAGCTGCTTCCAGTGCATGTACACCTACCGTAAGGTCTGGTATAGCATCAACACTAGCCATATCTCTTGTTATCATACAATTATGTATTCTGACTATGATTTATCTCCAGCATTAATTGCAAGACTTTGAATAACATGACAGTATCCTCTATTGATGCTCCTGACATGGTTTTTGGTCGTATGATTTCTGATTTTTAACTCTTGTTGAACCAGATCTGCAACTGTTACCTTTTATTTAACCCTGTTTTACACTCTGGGTCTGACAGACCCCAGACACTCACTCTTTTTATCATAACATCTCCCAACAAAATGTAGAATAGGGTTATGATAACGATTTCATTTAAGTCACAACGCAAATACACACTTCTGGCTCTTTGGCGCCTTTTGCTCATTTTCTTTATAATGTTCTGAATATCAAAATCTTTAATTTCCCAAGATATTAATAAACTAATATTGCTTTAGTATTTCAAATCAAGTTCTGCCCATGTCGTTTAGAGCCCGAATCTATAGACAAGCTCTTCAAGTGACTTATTGCTTATGCAGTATTAGGCATGCCTTATACTATTCCCATTCTGTCTTATATACTGTAATTGTAATCTTGGAATTTCCGACTTTTGCCATGTTTTATCTTTGGAAGCAAGGCATTCTGTCTGCTACTCTGCCCGAACACACAAAAACAAAAAAAACGTCCAGATGTCGTGTGAAAGACCAGGAAGTACCGCGACCGCCATGGGTGATCCTCCCTGTTTAAAAGTTGCGCCCTAAATTGACACTGAAGTCTCCAGTCTGGCCCTGCTCCTGAGCGTGGCTTAGAGTCGTCGGTGTCGGATCCAGCACAACACCTTTTTTTTTTTTTCATTTACACCCTGGGACCTTGTAGATAAAAAACCCATTATTTCCAGGACAGCCAAAACAAAATCACAACAACAAAAAGATAAAAATAAAAAAAAAAGTCTGAACTGTACAACTAGGTCTCAAAGCAGAGAAGCCACTTCATTTAGCTTGCATTCAAGATTGTGTGCGGCAGGACATCTTTTTCATCCTTTCATTCATTTCGTCTACAGATTTTTTGTCATATTTCAGGACGTTCGGCCGACTTATCTATGCATGATCTAGGGCAGATTGCAATAACAATGGCAAAAAGACCTTGTATTTTATGTCATCTCTTGTCACCTCTGAAGTCCTTCAATAATCTCTCGCCTGTTCTTCTTTATCCTGAAAAGCAGATAGGATTGGATAGCGACGGGCCAGGTTAGCACAGGAGAAAGCAGATCAGAGTCATGGAGGGGTAAAAAATCTGGGACATTCTAGCACTGTAAGAAAACATAGTCCTTGGATGTAAGCAAGTGCTTGGTCCTCACGTATGGCCATCTGCCATGTACGCAATGATTATTAATTATGCTCCGTTTGATCCATTGACTGTCTGATTGATTGATTGATTGATTGACTGATTGATTGGTTGATTGATTGATTGATTGATTGATTTGATTGATTGATTGATTGATTGATTGATTGATTGATTGATTGATTGATTGATTGATTGATTGACCAGTCGTTTATTTGCTATGTTGCCTATGATGGACTACCGACCAACTGGCAAAAATAACGTGATTTTACACCTGCTTCACAAGCATGCACCTGAGACTGATTAGACTTTGGTGATTCCACCAGGCATCGCTGTGATTTAGGAGAAAGAATCACGTGCGTACAGTGCATCAACAATAGGTCAGTTGGAATGTTTGACTGCAGATTCGGCTCTAAACAAGTGGGCAGAGCTTGAATTGAAATACCAATGCGAACATTACAGAGACATGCATGAAAAAGTGGTGGAAAATAGACAAAATAAATAAAAGTGGTACGTTTGGCACTATCCAGTGCTATAACGATATTATTACAAAATCATAACAGATAGATACTATGTAAAACTATCATTCTACACTATAAAGAAAAGTACTTTGCTGATTTAAAAAAAATGTGTCTGATGGCCGCTTTCGACGAAGCGTATTTTTGTACGTGAATATTTTCTTTCACCCATGTGTTTTTCAGAAGTTGTGTGTACTTTTCATTTCCATGGTGCGTTTTCCTACATGTCCCTTGGAACTGCCCATAATGAAATAGTGGAATGCGTACATTTAAAACTGAACACGTCTTCCACACCTACATGTCGATCTATAAAACGTACGTGAAAAGTACAAACACTACTGACAATGGAAAGAGGCTTTCGGTGGTTTCACACGTCCTTGTTCTGTTGTGACATTCTAGATGCACATCTCGCTTTGATAAATTTGTCTCAATCATACAAAGTGGCAGTTTTGACCAGTTGTCTGAGTGGCTTTTAGGTTCCACGATGACATTTCCAGAAACCTTCACAGGCGAAGGTTTAGGATTAGATTTGACCATTTGACCACGTAATCTATTCTTTAGTGAATAGCCACACCCCACTCTCTATTACAAGGCCTTCACTCTGTCTAACGGAACACGAAATTGTTTTCTGTTGGATCCCTGGGAAGATCAAAGAAAAATGCGCCAGAACACTTGAAAATACCATACAACGACTTTAAACCTGCTGTTCATAAATTCATTGAATCATGATGGCAGGAACGATGGAATGAACTGAAAACATATGAACGACGCCCATTAACCCGGACTCAAACTCAAAAGCAAACCCCCACAGTGGAAAAATTGGCTGCGAACTCTCCACAAATAAACTGTGGTGACTGTTTTGATGGACTGGCCCAAAAACATGTCAGACCAAAGATAACAGCTTGAAAAATTTCTGTCAAAGTTGAATTCATATTTGGGCAAATTCAAAGGATATTTTGTTCGTCCACTTACACATAACTTTCTTTTGTTGTTTTTTAATGCGTCTACCTCCCGACAATTATTGGAACATTCCATCGAATTATCAGTCTTGCGCAACATTTCAATTTTTTTAAGATGATAAACAAAATACTCTTTTTGCTGCAGAATTTGCTAAACGTGCCAATATTTCAATAATCTGGTCAAGTAAAGCATTTTAACATAATGTTTAAAGGGTTTTGGAGGAGCTCAGAAATCTAGGGAAATGACATCATCAATTTGCAGGCTGTCGTAGGCGGATGTCTGTGAGTCATCCAACCTAATCGTAGGCGGGTCTGAGTGGGTTAACATTCAGTCGAATGCCATAATGTTTCTCCGGGCATAGAAGACGAGATTATTCAAGAGATGGGGAGTAGGATTTCGGGCTTATTTCTGTAGGAAAGAGAAAGAAAAGACAGAAAAACAAATTGTTAAGCACAAAAACAAATAGACTGGTTTGTTGTTGTTTTTTGTTTGGTTTTGTCTTGTTGTTGTTTGTTTATTCGTTTGTTTGTTCGTTTGTTTTTTGTTCAAATCTATACTAATAAAAGAGAAACTTTACGACATTGCGCGCGCCTCTGTCGCTACTCCTCCGTTAATGTTGATACTATGGCCTTCAAATTTTACACAATGCTTAGTATAGTCTGTGGTCGTGTCGCCGGCACATAAAATTTAAATATATTTGAGAAATAACAGAAAGTTTGTTTCCGTTTTTGTGTTGCGACACATCAAATTTTCGGCAAATTTGCGGCAATTTTTTGTCATCGATTATAGTTTTCTGTGCGCAAATTGCTTGAGCGATTACAGTCGCCGATTTTGTTGAATCGCCTCGCAATATAGCCGATTGTGCTAAACTGCCTCGGAATAGGCCCCCAAATTACATGTCTTATCACGAGGACGCAGATCTAATGATTTACGTGCACTGTACCTTCAAGGATGCATTTTCTCATAATATTTCATCGAATGAAGTAATCAGACCTAAATAATCGAAATTTAACTCATGATGTTTTACGCCAACGACTACCGCCAACTTCCGCCGTCACACATTTTAAAACAGTGCACAACTGTGGTTAAGTTTCAACTTTGTTCTGATTAGTTTACATCTAGACTAGGTCTATATATCTGTGTTTTAGAATGTGTTTTCAATAGCCTATGCCTACATTCTAGACTAGATCTAGGAAAGGAAAGATTCTGGATTAGGTCGGGAGATTGACGCCACAGTACAGGGCCAACGTTTCAAGCGGCAACGATTGTTGCACGTGGGTGGCCATCACACATTTTAACTGTTTAAAGCAGCGCCCAACAGCAGGACTTTCATTTCGTTGCTCAACAGCAAACCTCTTTGGCTTTGGTTAGGTTTCAGCTTTGTTCTAATTAGTCTAGACTAGATCTAAGTTTTTAATATGCCTAGGAAAAGGAAAGGGTCTGGATTAGGGAGATTGACGCCACAGGGCCAACGTTTCAAGCGGCAACAATTGTTGCATGTGGGTGGATCTGCTACCACCAATGAAGATTCGGCAACTGAAGAAGATGGAATTGCCATGCAGTCTCTCTCTTCAAGCTATTCAGTCAGTGCCTCAAGTGCCTGATGAGCTTGCTCAAGAACGCCGTCCACAGGAAACGCCAGTCCCTGCCCCAGCTCCACACCCGCATGAAAGGCCACCCCCTGCCCTAGCTACACACCCGCAGGAAAGGCCAGTCCCTGCTCTAGATCCAGGAATTCCAATGGCTCTTAACTATGCACCACATGCATTTGTTTAAAGGCATAACAATGCCATTGGAGGGATGACAAAGAATGAAAGATATGTCCCCATTGTCATGCATCAAAATTTAAATTGGAAACTCCTGGAATGTGCTGTGGAAACGGTAAGGTAACTCTGACGCCTTATCCACCTCAAACTGAATATTTGCACACCCTCTTTCACCAGGAAACCCCTGACGCAGTGCACTTTTTATCAAATATCCGGAAATACAACTGTGCTTTCCAGCTGACATCCTTCGGATGCAGTGAAATTAATGTTCCAGGTTGGAATCCCCAATTCCGCATCCAGGTGATCCAGGGCCAAGTCTGTCATCGCATCGGTGGACTTCTACCAAATACAAATACTGACGCCAGTGTTGACGCAAAATTTCTTCAGATCTATTTCATCGATGGAGAAATGTCTGAGGTAACTGCCAGAATGGGTGTTGTTGATGTTCTTCGACAAAACATTGTGAGGGCAATTCAAGAGGAGCTTCATGCACACAATATTTATGTTCGTGAACTGAAAGCAGTGCATGAATTTGCATTACACAACAATTTGGAAAATTACCGCATCAGTATTTCGAATCACAACTGTCCACCTGGAGAGCATGAAAGACGCTATAATGCCCCCGAGACGAATGAGGTAGGTCTGCTTATGCCCAATGATCCTGTAGGTGAGAGAGACATCGTCTTGAGGACGCGTGATGAAACCAGACAGCATATATCTCTGAATTCATTTGGAACCACAGTATTAACTACAAATGACCTAATTACTTCTTTATATCCAGATTTTTTGCAGAACCATACTAGCTCATCATGGCTGGCAGAACGGGCCATATTGGCACCACTAAATGACACTGTAGCCACCATCAATGCCAGACTTACTCAAATGATGCCTGGGCTGTGCAAAGTTTACACCTCCTTTGATAGCACTGTTACGGAAGAGGAGGCAGTGCATTATCCCACAGAGTTTCTTAATTCAGTAGAGGTCGCTGGGCTTCCGTCTCACAAACTTACCATTAAAGTTGGGATGCCTGTTATGATTATGCGGTCTCTCAACCCACCACGTCTAATGAATGGCACAAGGTGCACTGTCTGCAAATCTACCCCCAATGCTTTAATAGTGCAGATATCATCAGGACCGTATAAGGGGGAAACACATGCCATTCCACGGATAATTTTGCAGCCTTCTGACAGTGCATTGCCCTTCACTTTTCAACGGCGTCAATTTCCCGTTCAGCCATGTTTTGCCATAACTATAAACAAGGCTCAGGGCCAGACTTTAAAAACCATGGGCTTGGATTTAACATCTCCAGTATTCACACATGGAATGCTATATGTGGCACTGTCCAGGACAGGAACAAATAAATCTGTCTTTGTGTTGGCTGCGGAATATCAGACTCGCAACGTCGTCTATCCAGAAGTTCTACAGTGAAGGTATGTCACAACAGTTAACACATTGTCATCATCTGTCACTGTCACACTGCCTTTTCTTTCTTTCCTATTCCGTTCGTAGAACGGGTAATCAGGCTTGTTAAATGAATAAAACGAAAGGCGATGAAATGCAAAGAAAGAAAGAAAAGGCGTGACAAAGAGAGATCGAAGGGCTGAAAGAATAAAGACAGTAAATGAAAAAGAAAGAAAGAAAAAAGTAAAGAGGGGTAAAAATGAAAGGAAAAATTAAACTTAGAGAGAAACATACTCATTTTAGAAAAGCAAACGAGAGAGAACAAAGACAGAGCAACTGAGCATTCAATATCTAATACTGGATATCAAAGGAAGAAATGAAAACTTGGAAAGAAAAGCAAGAACTATTAACAAATAGAAAAACTCATAATGTGGTTATCGCGTTGAGCTGGTGATATGATCAGCTCTCTTCACGTAAGTATCCTTATAGTTTAGAAATGAAGGATAAACGTTTTCGTGGATGCTCGACTAATTAACATTATAACATACCCCCATATCATTTTATAACATAACTTCAAGTTTGTGTCCATGCTTGTCTGTTTTATGTTGTTGTTGTTATTTTCTGCATTTGCTACCAAAAAATTCAGATGGATCAAAACATAGACGGAAGTGATAAACAGACAGTGAGACAGAAAAACAGAAAGAGAGACAGACAGACAGAAAGTGGAGAAGTCTGTCTACAGAAGGGGATTTTCTGCAGACTAATTAAGTGATGTTTTCCTCTTCAATAGGAGCTTTATTGACCATCCTCTTCCCTTTGACTTGACAGGACATTAGGGGAGATAAGTCAGCGCTATCTTATCTAACCTGGACAAGCAGGGGAGATAAATCACGCGTTACAAAACACGACCAGGCTGGGATGAAACTCTGAAATCTGTTGGCCCAGGGAAGAGAAGATAAAACGCCAGATATACATGGAGATCTTGAAGCTCATGCGTTTGCTCTCAGAAGAAAAGAATTTCATGCTCGAAAGCGAACTCTTTATGGTGCATGTTTTATGAGATAATGTTCAGTTACAGGGGACAATGTGTATACAGCACGACGCATTTAATTAGAAATATTACTTTATGCTATATTAGGTCTGTCAGAAATGATGTTTATGGTGGCTAGTTCGTTTACGTCACCAGAATTAAGGTTCAAGCCGACATGCAATGCACCACTGCTGTTCTAGGTAAAAGTAGTCTGAAACTTCGGAAAGCATTCACGTTTTGCGTCGTGGAGTGAAATAGGCGAACAATTTAGATGTTTGGTAGTGTTACAGTCATTTTGGTGGTAGTTGTGATATTATGAAGACAATTCTCTCTTCCTTTTGCGTTTTATTGTAATTGTATCGTTTCTGCATTATATCTTACGGGAGGCTTTGCTACATACAACATTTTCTCTTGCCATAGTTTGACTTACTGGTGATAGCATTTCGACCAGAAGACTGAGATTGTATAAAAATACACTAAATGAACATAAACAATATAAAAGGCTCTGTTCTTGCCACAAATAGCAGCAAACTTCCTATAAATTTCTATTGTTTGTTCAAATTAATTTATTTTGCATACATAAAACTCGTAATAATGACTAAATAGTATAAATAGTATTTAGCACCCCAGCGTTGTCAAAATTAATTACAAGTTTTCATTTGGGTTGATGAGGAATTTCTTGTCATTTTTCTCGTCTCCTCTCCATCTTTTCCTCAAATCTCCCCCCCCCCCCCCACCCACCCCCCGGCCCTTTTACTCATTTTCTTGTGATGACAGTACACTTTCCAGGCTTTAATCTCACCCCTATTCCTCCCACCCTCAAACTTGATCACCGGATCTGCGTCACATCCACAATTTTGTCTGTCTTCTCAAATTCCCACCCTTTCCTCCTCCCCAGAGACGCCCTAGGCAACGCCGCTGGCGAGATCTTTGAAGAGCAGAAAGGAAATCTTAGATTTACGGTCAATGTGGGAGAGCTTTCACCATCAAAGTCTTAACTTTGTGAGAACGTGGGGGTCATTGATACTTTTGCCCTTACTAGTGCTTGGCCTTTCCGATGAACCCAAGTCACGTGGAAATAGAGATCGAGAGTTAAACATTTAAATAAAACCTTCTATGAAAATAGAGATCGTACATGAAACAGTTGGATAATCTTCCTGTGAAAAAAGAGATTGTGCGCTAAACATTTGGATAAGTCTCCTGCTAAACTAGAGATCGTGCATGAAAGATTTCAATGATTCTTCCTATGGAAACGAAGATTGTGCGTTACACATTTCGACAAAACGTCTTGTGAAACTAGCGGTCCTGGTTCTGTAACGCTGAGCTTAATCTCTATAAAAGTAGTTAGCTCCCCAGACCTTTCCTACCTACCGCTGCAAACGTCTACTTCTAGTGAACTCTCCCGAGGGTCTAACTACCATGATACCCGTACGGTGAGTAGGGTCCCTGCCAGCATCACTATGTAAATCCCACTTAGACTAATAGAGAACTGCCATAGGATTGGTGGGATTACCGTAGGGATGGATTCCCTACATCAAAACGACGTCGACACGATGACTTAACCAGCGGTTCTACGAGTACAGAGAAGAATTACGTCATTCCTATGAGCAAACTTAACCTCATATATCAGTTCTAAGCGTCGGATCTCCGTAGGGTCGCTCGCTGGGTTCCTCCCCACACCAACGACACATGGATTGATCAAGATTTCTTTCATTATTTTTTGGTTCACTTGACACGACGAGATTGCACTCATCATAAACGTTAAACGACCGACCTTCCGCTCCCTCATAAGCTAGATATGGATGTTAATAACTACTCAGCTACCGATGCTCTGTGTTCCCTCTATAAACCAGCACCACCAACGGCCTGGACTAAACGCGGCAATGATAGACCTAACGCTTTTAGTCCTTCATTTCCCATTTCACAACAGACTGATCCGCAGACAGACACCTACAGGCAGACACCTAATTAGATGTTGGGACAGACAGTGATCTGTCTACGCGCAGACCATGAGTACTCGGGCGCATGAATGTCCACTCACGGACTGGTAAGATAATACGTGTCTGGCCTGGGAAGTCGAAATTGCATCAGGAACAGAATCAGGAAAACCCAGAGCCCAGTCAGGAAAGGAAAATATATTGTGAACTTCAGATAGGACAAGCGTAAATATTGACATAATAGATATTTTTCATGCTTTCGTGCGTTTTCGGAAGAAAATTATTGCACTTTGAAGACAATTATCATGATGAGCCTATAATATGTTGATTTGTTGCTTTTGTTGTTGTTGTTTTTCTTGTGGACGCTGTTGTTGTTACTGTTGTTGTTGTTGTTCTCTCCTTGCTGTTATCGATGTAAGGATTTTGTCTTTTTGTATTAGCTCCTCTTGCTTTGGAGGGGAGGCGCCGGCATTTTAAAGCTTTGGAAATAGTACAAAAAGTGAAGGAATTTCTGATAGCTCTAGATTTGAAGCATTTGATGAGATATGTCCATCAATAAAGGCAAAAACGATAGCCTGGAACGGAATAGTATTTACTTTGAGAACTGACGCACTAAGACGATGTATTTACACAATGTTGGAAATGAAGAACAGGTCAGAAAGGCCACAGTTCACAGAGTAGGGAGGAGTGGTTAGATATAGGATTTTGGGAGGTTCTGAACAACTTGTTATTTTTTACTGTGCTAGTGTTAGTTTTAGTTTGTATGGATTCATTGAGTAACTCGTAATATTTTCTGTTAATTAAAATGTGAGGACATTGGCGAGGGGGTGGTTGTATGTGTGTGTGTGGGGGGGGGGGGTGATCGGTAAACATGGAGACTATTATCGAACACTGGAATAGAGTTCGGGAGAGAGGTTAAGTGAGTGCACAGGCGGAGCTTAGATATTTACCTAGAATGGCAGTGAGGGAGGAGATGGGATGGAGGAAACTTTACCCTGGTTCTCAGAAATCTTGCAAGTACAAAATTAAACTCCAAACTCGATAGGCTTCATCCTACTGTACGGCCAGCCCCACGTCAGTACTCGTTTGTCCAGCGTCACGCAGAGACGTGCCATTTACTGGAATAACAGTTGCATTTGCTATACAGCCCGGCTGTTGTTGTTGGAGAAGATGGTGGTTACACAACTACTATCAATAGTTTACCTCATAGCTGTTTAAATTCGGAGATCATGCATTTTATGGCTGCTTCAGTTACATAATGAGTCACTTAAGCAAGAAAAGTATTTTGAGATGGCCGGTCTCGATGCAGTTAATGTATGGCAAGTCTTAATAGATCTAACAGAACACGAGTTGTTTTGACGTGAGGGGGGGGGGGATACCTACAGGCTTTTAGGCAAAATCAATTTTAAACTATTTTCTTCTTACTTCGAGAGATTTTTATTATTTAGGGTGCGGTGGCACATTCTCTGATAATACATGATAATGGTAAGGCGTGTTTGACGTACATGCTGTATGTGCTCTGACCAACAGGGAGACTGAAAGACAGAAGAAAGACATGTGACCCGTGAGGAGCCCGAACCCCGTGTTCTCAATTACTGGATCAACCACCTTGCCAAAAAAGAAGAAAACGAACTCACCTAACCTTTCAATCATTCCGCTTCTTGTTAGTGTACTGAGTGTTCTGTCTCCCCCAAGCTTCTGCATATCAAATACTTTATATGGTGATATTCAAAATTATTATGGCAATAGCTCGAACATGTTTTGACAATAATTATTCAGGGAAGGTGCCATCGGAAATGTTCTGAAATAACAGATAATATTCTCTTACCGTCAGCATAGGTATGAAGGTCTATTTGATTAGTACATGTTTTCATCGTTTAATAGTTGCTAATATAACAAGAGGCAGTTTAAAATGCGTTAGCAAACAAGGTTGTCTGTCACCTGGTTGACAAAGTCAACGGGGACAAGATGAAATTAGCCAAGGTTCATTAAGTAGGAATATTTAGTTTTAAAAAATTGACAAAAAGAAAAAGTAGTATGCAGCAAAGCCTCGCGAAAGAAATAATATCCTAACAATACAGTGAAACGCGATGAAAAATGAAAGACAGAAAATACCAATATTTTGGCACAAGCCTTCTTCAAGGAAAGAAAAAGAAAACAAAAAATCAACAACAGAAAAAAATGGAAAATTGAACATATCAAATCTTTGCTTCAAACCTTGCTGCGACCCCACAGTTTTTCTGTGGTTTTTATAATATATTAATCTTTATAATACCATTTGCTCATTAAGTTAACAACTCAGTCGCTCCAGAAAATGATACAAATAGGAAAAAGCCAACATGGTGCGCAACAACTCAAATAGGATAACATACCTGGAAAACTCGTTCCTCAAACCTCTGAAGTACCGTAGAGGTGGTGTATAAACATACTCCTGTACATTTAACATTATGGTAGATAGTTTTACTACCCATATTTATTGACACTGCGCTAGCACAATGTATTGTTTACGTGAAGGCGCCAAGCAACGCAGAATTTCACGAGGTAATAAAACGTGAAAACTTCGATTTTCTTGCATTCTTTCCTATAACCACTTGCCAGTTTTTAACAAAACCTTATTCGACCGACGCCCTGAAGGTTGGTTCCTGTAGACTGTGTTGCTGTTTTATGTTATCTCTCAGGGCAAAGTTCCATCAATATCTATCATAAACCGTTGACGGATTCTTTGTCATGTTTTCATGACCTCCGTCTGTACTCGTTACAACAATATCATTCATCGATGCGCAAATTTATCGTTAGTCGAGGGCATTGAAATAGAAGCATTGTTTATACAGTAGAGATCAATACATAATAAACTTTTGTG